>JAHZMZ010005431.1:0-10775 GCA_027743805.1 Lepidocyrtoides sp. E14
GATCAAAATTGCATTTTTGGAAGTGTACCGAAAAATTTTCCCCATTTAAAATACATGTAAAATTTCGTAACCAAGCGCGATAGTGGTACATTCCTATGTTAAATCGCAATCACAAGAAAATCCCGACTTTTCCTCTCTAGTTAAATAATATTCCTCTAAGCTTGAGGCCCATCGAATCGTCTTTCAAAGCTTAACAACATACTAAAAAAATCAAAAATTGCAAATCGTTAACATAACGATTGGGAATAGTGCATTAGTCAACCTTTTGTGGTTTTTAAAATCCTTAAATTGGCACCTGCCATTTCCATTAACTTACTTGTGTTTGGGGGAGGAGTGTTAGGTTAGTTTAGTGAGGGAGGCACTTGGAATGTCTGGGCAAGCCAGATGCTATCCAGTGGTACCATATAATAATCACTAGTTCTTTAAAAATTCACTTAAGTAAAAAACCCATCAGTTCACTAAATCCGTCAGTACGCTAATCTCCAAATCCTCTCTCTCTACTGTCGTAAGTTTTAAAATATTTTTCATTTTCCCGAATAGTGGGGAGTAAATAATTCAGAGATTAAATAATTAAGGGATTAAAATATTGTGATAAAATGATGGGGATGATCTGATATGAGGATGAAATGATTGCGGGATGAAATGACGGAATTAAAAGATTGGGATTAAGTGATGGGGATGAAACGATTGGGATTAAAATTCTGGTAATCAAAATAAATATATGCACAATTAGATTTTATGTTTGCGTTACAACCAATTTCCCCAGGGGAAATTGGAAAGTTTGGGCAGCTTGAGTTATACAAAAGTGAGAACTAAGTTTTTATAGAAAATTTGAGGAGAAGCTCGACTCAAACGAACTAGATATGATAATAACTAGGAGAGACTCATCTTGCTAATAATAAAGTTACAGCATAAAGTAGAAAAGACAAAATACAATTGATCCTTCCTCGTAGCCCGTTTGTTTTTTTATATACAACATGGCATAGTTGTGAACATTTCATTCTGGCCAAATGCAGAGAACAATAGTTCACGAATCATCATGTGAAAACATTTACCGTTTTGAAAATGTTTTCTGTTTAAAAAGCTCGCTCCCTTAAAAAATAGCCGAAAGTCAGGACTAAACTTTAGTAATAGAAATATTTTACCTAAAATTAACCAAAGACCTGATTTTACAATGCTGAATTTTGAAATGAAGAAATTTGCCCAAAATACTTCCAGAATTTACAGCTTTTCTGTCAGTGAGGTAATATAATTTACAACTCGCACGGTTTCTACTAAAAGATGAAATACAGCCTTTTCTCATTTTCTATGTATCACCCTCTTGTTTTAAGCAATAAAATATGGAATGAAACCAAAACGTAAATTGAATTAAATTTATTATGAGTAATGAAAACAAAAGTAAGACGTTTGTAGAAGGCAATTATTTGCAGAAACATTAATTCAAATAAATACACGCATACATGATGTTTTTATAACCAAATGTTATGTATTTACATTGTAGCGGATATTTACTTAAAAGAAGTAAATTACTGGAAATCCTCTCCGGATGGCTATTTTTTCTTACTGTGCTGATGCATACAGCCCATTCTAACTCATTTATTATTTCATGCAATCATAACGAACCAACTCGAAACAGAAAATATATGAGATTTTTAAGGCAAACCAAAAATGAGATGATGAACTACGAATGTGTTATTGTATGCTTTCTCCTTATTAAATATATACATACTGTGCTTTTGTTTACATTGTTTTTCACTCAAGGCAATACAAATATGAATGCCATTCTAACTTAAGATTTTGTTCATTTATGCAGTCAACTAAGATTAAATACTAGAGTAGTCACAAGAAAACAGCTAACAACGAAAGACAACGATGAATAGGAAGGCCGGAAAAATAAAAAGTTAAGAAGAGGATAGAGTGGCATGAATCACGATCTATAAAACCGCTTGTATTATAAAACACATTGAGCAGAAAAGGGATATGATATTTGAGATTAACACGCAGCAGTAGTCAAACAACGCATTGGACTATAAAATTCTTTCCAACAATATTATTTAAAGTAAAAAGGACCGTCCACAGTTGTAGTCATCAAATATACAAGGTCATGATTTATTTTATAAATCACCATAGAATAGAAAAAAAAGTTGCTCGAATGGCCCCATCGCTAAAAAAGGAAAACAGAAAGGAATAAATTATACTTCACTCCTGACATTTCTCCACCAGAAAACTCTCCCCATTTTCTCACCAACAGCATTATTTTACTTTTCTTTCCTTGTCCCTCTCAGCCTTTTTCATACTCTATTTCTGTTAAATCCGCAAGAAACTTCACTGATATAGCTCCACCATGAAACATTTTTATTATTTGTTGAACAATATGTATCCGTACACTTACTACTTCAATCTGCACTGCATGCTTTTTCACAAGGACCATTAAACCACTTATTTCATTCTGTTTACTTTTCACTTGCCCACTCTCATTTCACGTTATTGTTTCCACTCATTTATGTAAGGTCTGCACAACAACAACGGTTACAAAGTTCACTCCTTACAAAAAATACTACTTTGAATCCATACAACAACGCGTTGTCTACGGCTCGGCTGCTCACGTTCTCACATACACATCTCTTCCAGGAAAAGATGTATAATGAGAGTAATGAAATGCTCACACAGTCATTCAACATTACTTTTTAAAACCCGCGTCAACTTGAAGAAAACCGAGGCAGAATGTGTAACAGCATTGCATTCTTTTTTTTCCCTTCCATCGTTCTAAAAAGGAACCATTTCACTTTTATTCACCGCTCGCTGCCTTTCTGCTGCTGTCGACAAGGACGTGCAGTAAAAAGGCATGCAATCAACTCATTATACATAGCTTATACAAAATACAATAGCCTTATCAACAACGTTAACTTGAGAGAGAAAAAAATCTGCAAATGAGCACCACAGTAGTACAGTTACAGTCTAATTCTTATTTCCTTCCCTTGCCTAGAACATACCTACATACATCGTAGTGTCCTGCTGATTTTTTTGCAAAAATGACATATAATAATAACACAGCAGCAATATACCTTGTGGTGCTTCTCGACTCCCATAAACACGATCTATTTGCATCTGTGTGAGTTGCAGTTTATATAATGTCAGTAAAGGCAACGGAACAACGACACACATGCGGAGTAATCAAATTTTTAACTTTTAATTTTCCTTGCGTACTTGCACTTATTCCAAAACTTTGCCAACTTCTGTTTGACCCTCACAATCGACAGCTACAGCAGCAGCATGACACGTGGACATTAGTTGAACAGGTAATTGCTTTGTAGTGGATTACTATGTCAAGGGAATTACCAGTGTACAATATAATTATGCAGGTATATGAAACTCAAACACTGGATACTGATATTTTTAAAACTTTTCGCATTATTATTGGCTGTGTAGAAGTAGTAAGTAGTGTAGTGTTAGCATTGATAACAAATTTGTTCCGATTCGAACGCGAGAGAAGGAGGATAAAATGTGGTGATGATGCACAGCAATTTTCTTACTGTTTGCTTTAATGTAATCCCAAAGGATTAGAAATAGGAAATTCAGCTTGTTTTTCAGGTCATGGGTCATTAATTAACGTCGTAGTCGTCAGGGTCTCGTAGATGGATGTCAAGATATAAAGCCTCCCTAGGTTGCTGATACGTTTGCAAACTTTTGGTTTTACCAAGCAATGAAGTTTAGCAAAAAAATACATGGTAGAATGAACGGATACACGCCCAAGCAAGCACGTGTACTTACACAAACCGTATAAAAATCAATTTTCTTTCAACTTTGGGTATAAATGTAAAAGTAATTACATTTGATATGTGCCTGTGCCACTGCCAACGTAAAAATATAAGTAGCATTTCATCGTCAGCTAGGGATATTAATATTAGCAAACAAGGGGAGGGAGGGGATTGGAAAAACAAACAAAAAATTGACGCCATTCTTACCCTCATCACTCCTGTTCTATCATGCGAACACATGATATGATGATATATGAAAACTCAAAGTGATGATTTGAGTTCTCACACTATAAAACATGATACTGCACTAACTCGACTGAAAGTGTGAATTTCATTATGTAAGCATGAATATTTATGTCAAATGAGAACGATAACGATAATTATGTCGACAGTGTGAGATAGGGAGAACTTGTGAGGACCTGTGTTTGCTGTAAATATCCATTTCAGTATGATTAATAATCTAAAAATACCAATGACAACAAATTTGTTAGCAAAGTAGGTAAGCCGTGTCAATTAAATACAGTTATCTATTCCTCCCAAGTAAGCTTTTACAAACAACCACACCCACACCGTCGCCACTCAACAAAAAACAACGTGCGTTAATGATGATTTGGTGAGAAGGTTGAAATAAAGAAATGCTTTTTTCCCAAGTTTCATGTTCGTATTTACAAAATAACTATGGTGTACGTTTGAATATTGCTTGGAGGTAATCAATACAAAATTGATAGCGGTAGTTTGCCCGATAATCATCATTAATGTACTTGATACACTCTCAGAACTCAAAATAGCGTATTTGTGCATATTTAACGAAAGAGTACATCTAAATAAACATAAATAACATGAGCATTAGTTTTTATCACCCTGTTTATAAAAGGAACTAAATGAACTTTAGAGCGCCATCCTTCCTTGCAACAAATAACCATAGTCTCCTGCTAATTTTATTTTTTCTGCCAAAATGTAAATAGAAAATTATTAACCACGGTGGTTTGGCAGAGCCGCTCGAAGTAACTTTTGGAGTAAGAAACCCCGCCACCCACCCGTATACTTAAAATTCATAGCAATACGACCATTTTCGTGTTTCTTGACTAGTTTTCATGAAACAAAAATTTAAAGGTCGACAGAAAGTTATTATAGTTATGTACACAGAAGTAGCTCTTGTAATGATTAATTTTTATTTGTTTAATGCCTTGGCTTTATTATAATTTCCAAGATTCAAGATAACAACACCGTCTTGTATAGTTTATAAAAATTGGTCAAGAAGTGGAATTTGATCTTTGACTTCAAATTTATAGATAAATATCACGAAACGGACATAGTGTTTCTGTGGCAACCTACCACCGTTATACACCGTTTTAGCGATTTTAAATACTTGTCTATCAAGTAACAAAGCAAAAAACCAGAAAATTTACCTCCAGTACCACGGAATCTCTCAAAAAACCTCTCCATAGACCACCGTATTAATCAAATTGGATAAGTAAATAGGTGTGAAAGTAACCGATAAACGATAAAAGTACGCCCTGTGGACCTCAGAAAACCGACAATAGCACTTTACTCATTATATTCTCCTCTTCCATACAGAAAATTACTAAAAGCAAATGCAAACACTAGACCACATCATGCAAATTATTATATGCACGATTATATGCATGGTTTTCTCTTACTTTATAAGGAGTAATATGTTACATTCATTCATAATTTACAAGATTAATGGATTTTTGCTTCCAACCACCTCCGCGCCATTGTTACTACTACAACATCAAAGCTTCTACACATTTCATGTCAGTCTACTTGTAATAACAGCAAACAAGCTTAGTGTATGATGAGGATGATGTTGCTAAAATTGATGATAGCTAATAGCTATAGTCATCCTCTTTAATATTTCTAAGGTGTGCTTTGCAGCTTAGGATGATATGGCATCGCCACCATCATCGCAATGTAATAGCAATCATTCATTGGTTCTCCTTAGTTTTCACAACAGGCTAGGTGAAAGCAAGCTTCAATTTTCTTCATGAGCAAGGAAAAAGACAGCTCTTTAGTACAGTTATTTATGTTTTCATTTATCGCTATTTTACATTTTATCGACCTATTATCATGATAGTATTAAAGCCGTGTAAAAACCATGTCACGTTTTCTCAAGTAGTTTTCTTGATAATGTGCTAGCCATACAAGTTGATACTTGAATGAACAAATAATTAAAAAACTAAATGCCAAATTTGATGACAATGCAACTCAATGCGTTGTTGTTACTGGAGAGAGTATTTAGAACCAATTTGCATGACAATGTAGGCCCAAAAACTACTTGTAAGTACAGTGTAATCAAAAACCACCGTCGCCAATGCCATTAACCGCCAGAGTGAAAAGAGTCTTAAAAAAGCGCGTATAAAACAGTTATCCCACCACACCACCACTATCTGTTCACCCATTTTCCAATATAATTTGCTATTCTTTGCATGAAGAGGATGCAAAGTGTGTGCAGTATCAAACATTTAGAACTAGGTAGGCACGTTTATCGCCACTTTTGTGTGAAGAGAATACGCTTAAATTCATGGTGGTGATGTTGATGGTGGTTCACAACTTGTTCATGTTGATTTCATTCCATCTTGCATTCTAGTTTGGCACCGCATTCACATTGGCACCTCATAAAGTTATTTTTATACTTGACGGAAAAACTATAGTAATGGTTGGTATGTATATAAACCTGTCCATACAGTTCTTGTGAAGATTCTGTTTTCAAAAAAGAATTTTCACTGAAAATTTATTGCTTGTAAATCCTCCAATTAATGGAACTTTCCACTCAGAAAAGGGAAAAATATCTTGGTATAGAAAGTATCGTTTGCAAAAATAGGATGGGATGAAGCAGAGAAACTGAAACGACAGGAGAATGCGAAAAGTCGTGCTGTAAGTAGCAAGTAGACAGGGAGGCAAAAAAACGGATGCCAAAGACAAGCTAGCTAGAGCATTGAACAAGACTCATAAAACACTCACTAATCTTTACACATGTCTCTCTTTCTTCTCCAGCAGTTCAGCAGTACCAGTAGTTCATGAGGGAAAGATGAGGGAATGAAAAGAGATAGGAAAAAAGATGGTGGGTGGCAGCAGGAAAGGAAGTGATGGCATAGTGGTGGTGAAGTGGCATGTCAGATGAAGAGAATCTCTCTTCTTATTAGGAAGGAGGCATGGTCACAAAGTTTATTAGCGAAGAAGAAGGATAAGTACAACAAACAACAAAAGGCTATAAACTATATAAATTGACTATAAAATGTATCATTGACAGCAGCACAATTTTGCAATAGTGATTATGTTATGGCGCATCGTATTTATTTCATCGCTGTAAAACGCGGTCCTATAAAGTTTGTCTAAAATCCCCTTCAAACTACACATTTTGGTTTGGTTTCTTTTGATATTGTACTGTTTTAACATGGCACTAGATAAAGTGTTCTTTCCATGCAAGCTAGATTGATGTGTGGAGCGCATTGCAATTTATGAGGATATATAATCTCTTTTACGGTTTCACTGTTTGCGGAAAAGGAAGGAGAAATAAATAAAATCATAAAATGAAGTAACTGCGATGTACTTAAAGTCATAAACTGAAAGCTAATTTCATTCAAAGACTTTTTTGTTTACGTTTACTCATTACGTACGTTTGCGAACATTTACTAAAAAGATTGAGGTCATAAAAAAGTGCATTTGCTGTCGTCTCTCCACCTATAATAATAATCCAGTAGTAGCAATCAACAATCACGCATTTAGATATACAGTGTAGCGACAATTTTTGACATTTCATTCGATAAGCATTGAGCTCAATCAAAACGTTCTCGGTGCCAGCATGCGAATTTTACTTACACTGCCAAGCATTTTATGCCGTCATTACATAAAAAATTCCGTAAATTTCCATTTCAGCTGTAGATCCACCAGTTCCTCTATCGAGATGTACAAAATATATTAAATCTTCAACTTTATGACATTTAAAAAACTTTTAATTTAATACTCTATTCAATTCCTTTCCAAGCATAATACTTACACATAAAAAACCATATACGATTGGAAATGCGTTTGCGCAATTGGTTCTATTTTACTGTAGGTTTCTTCGATTTTTTTTATAAAGTGATGCAGAAATGCTTTCTCCATTTTTGCCCCGTCTTGTAAATCTGCTTAGGACCCCTTTTCATGTCCTAAAGACGTATGTATTCTCCAAAATTTAATACGATTCAATCTTTGTACGTATAAGCACTTTAGTACTGGAAAATTGAAATTGAATAAAGCAAATGCAGAAAATTTAATACACGCTGAATGAAGAAAATCGTGAAAAATACGTCACACTTATTCATGCCATTGTAGTTGTAGTACTTTTGCGAAAAAGATTTACTGGTTCTGATTCAAGTCTCTGTTTCCTAAAGAGCGTTCCTTTATTCTGTAATGCAATATACCTACATATCATATATACTACTGTAAAAGACACTTAAACACTATCCAACTTCATAATATAAGTAGTAAAATTAAGATGGGAATCCCTAGAGTATTTACACACATGCCCCTTCTTTCGTCAAATCTAGCTGAGACTGAACAAAATGACAAAATAATGTGGGAACCCATGCATATGAAAACTGACGTTTGATTAAGGATTATTTCTCTGAAAATCTAAGTTGTCTTTATGATAAAAGGTTAAAATAGACTTGACTTTTACATACACAAAGGGATGTGTTTCAGCTAATTTCGTGTTCGTTACTCGAAATGGAATGTATGTATTCATCATCAATGGACGTAACCAAGGTTTCCCCGATGGGCAACGTCTTTTATTGAATATGAACCCAGTTTCTCCAATAGGGACAGGATGGGATTTCAACTTCTTGATCAATGGGGCAACAAGCAACTTGGTCAACTTTGCTTTACAAATTCATTTTTTGCAATATTCTCGGCAACTCAATATTTAATGCGGAGTAATATTAAAATCGTACGAGTATTTATAGAGACAAAACGTCGCGATTTCCGTGCGATTACGGTTTGGTCACGAAATTTTACGTGCATTTTAAGTGGGAAAAGTTTTTCGGAACACTTCCAAAAATGCAATGTTAATCACAGACGTTTACATGGAAAACGCTCGTCTTTGCGGCTATTTAATATTGTATGATACAAATTGCATCCATGGCTCTACTTTTCAAAGGGTACATTTAAAACTAGCTTTGGAAGGACTTTGCTTTGCACTTTTCAACTTTTGGTGGAATGAAACACTGATGACAATTATAAGAAAATGTACCTTTAAATTTCAACCTTAACCAAATGAAAAGCTTACAGCTTTTTATGTGACTTTGCCCAATGTCTTCGTTGATACAATAATAATCGTAGATAACGTTTTCTCTGTGGGTAGCTGCGTGATTTTATATATTAACCCGCGTCTGTTGTTAGGAAAAATCAGTTTTGATTATAGCAAATTTAAATACATATCAATGTAGATAGTCTAAAATGAGTACGCACTAGGCCAGCATTTTGAAGATTGCGTACATGAGAAATTTATTCGTCGGTTATCTACATACAAGGATTGTGTAATAATATTTTAAAAGAAATCTGCGTTTTCTAAAAGACAATTTCAAGAATAAAATCTTAATTTAAATCATATAGAATTTAATATTCTCCCTTCCTGGGAGTTTCTTTTATTAAATCTTGCTTCATATCAAACAGTAGTTTTTGCAAAGAGTAACAGTGTATGAAGAAAATTGAAGGAATACTTGTGTCTAATAGGAATGAAGTGCATACTACATAATTTAGGAAATCGATGCGGTTATATAAAAGGTTTGATGAGAAGCCCACTTGATGGCATTTTTCTTCCCGGAAACTGTTCACCCTACTTGTAAGTTTTTTTCTCGCTTAGTTACATTTTTAAAACATTTATTCAGTAAAAAAGAAGCTTTCTCTAGTTCCACTTGTAAGAGGGAAGACATAAAATATTTATATGTTAGGGGCATTATATGTTCGTTCTGGAATTCTCCATTCCCGCATCTTTGTCAAGTACCACTAGCCACATTAAATAACTGTTTATTTCAATTTTCTCGGTTTCTTTCTTCAATTTCTTTCCCCGTAAACTTCTCTTTCTATACTCTTTTTCTTTATCCTGTCAAAGCACACTACCATCACATTTTTCTTTCTTTTTTTCAGCCGATAGTCATGATAACTTTTATTCACTTTTCCCATATTTTCTAGGAATTAATTGAAAAGTCAATTTCGATTTTCCCCTTGTGTTCACATTTCATCTTCCTCCATACTCATCTTTAAACCTTCAAGCCTCTTTTCCATCATCATCGTCACTTTGTTTCTTTTATAGTTTTTTACAATTTATTTCCAGTACAAGATTGATCGAGATGGTAAAGAATTTATTGTCAAAAAAACTCAAGCATTTGGTTCATTGGAGCGTGACGACACAAAGTGACAAACCCTATAGGTTTTTCAGCAGAAGAAGAGACAATTTGCAGTACTTTCTCACGACACAACATCGTTATTTGCACTTTGTAGCTTCCAATAAAGAGCAGAGACAACAAAAGTTTTTAAATGAATTTAAAAGGTGATTTCATTATAGTCTACAAGCCATTAGAATGATGAAGTGGAACACTAAAGACAGAGAGTGAGAATAATATGTTGTAAGTTGTAATGAGATGGTAGACAAAAGCAAGACAATAAATAAAAAAATAAGCAAGTAAATAGCACATCGGAGAACAAGCAAAAGAAAGACAGGAAGAGGGGGTACAATATACACACATTTTTATTCTCCACACAATGCACTGATGTAGACTGGAACACATTTGAGTCTGCACACTAAATTCAAAAGCTACTTTTCTTCGTAGCTAAAAAATAAATAGGCTTACTAAAAGAAACATCTGGCTGCTTTTCCACAGCTTATTAAATCTACACTTCCAAGTGTTGCGAAGCGAAGTACTAGAACAATCAAAGTTCTTTTATATATAAAGAATCACTATGGAATACTATGCCGCTGGCATGAAGTTTGTTACTCAGAAGAGCCGAGGAAAA
>JAHZMZ010005432.1:0-21462 GCA_027743805.1 Lepidocyrtoides sp. E14
CTTCATTTTTATACACGGATGGTAAGTGGGGTAAAGTGTAGTAGAAGGGGAAAAAATCTACCTTTTACAGAAATCCCGCTTTCCCAACTTTTCGAGTTGGATTGCTTCCTCTTTCTTTTTCTACTCATTTGCTTACGTCTTTCTCTCTGGTTAGGATGATGATAAATTACCAATGCTTTTACAGTAAAATGGAGCAGCAGTAAGTAAGTCTAGTTGGTAATAATAATAGTAATGTGTTGCTGGTGGTGCTGACTGATATGCTAAAAAAATCTAAAGAAGAATGTGTAACAGGTGGAATGAAGGTGATGCCTCGTGCTGTGCCTTACCTTGGAGAGGAATGAAAAAAAGCATAAAGCTTGCATGCCACCACCACACCATGCAGCGTAACGTCAGCTACTTACTGCTTTTTAATCCGTAATATTATTATCATTATTAGGTATGTAGTAATACAAAAGGCAATAATAATAATAATCGTTAGCACCGTTGAAAGTTGATGATGACGTTAATAATACAGTGGTATTTGATAGTACAGTGATTTTGAGTTGTTGCACTACTAATGCTGCTCATACAATATACAAAAAAAGTTTGGTTTGGGTAGATTTACTCATTTTTTTTCAAGTGGCCGCACTTGACTGAGTTTTAAAACAAGTGACCGCAGAGCAAGCAGCAAAAGAGTACAACAGAGGCAGAATAGTCTAAACACAAAAACATTGCGCGCTGTGTGAACACACACACACACACACATGATGAGGTAAACGAGAGGAGAGTAAAAGCACATGGTACAATTTTTATGAGATGGGGAGAGCAATTAAAATTACATTTTTATATTTTATTAATCTAATCTAATCCATCAGAATATTTTATAATAATTGCTGGAAAAATGTATTATTGTTAGAAAGATTTTATTATGTAAATATATTTAATAGAATTTTTAAATGAAATGAACACCAATAATTCAACATCTTTGCTGAATAGTAATAATAAATGTTATGAATCAAATGCATTCTAGCATTAATTCAATGTATTTGATGTGCAAGTAAATCTCTCTCTCTCTACACGTCTGTTTGGATTACTGCTTCTGATTCTGATTCTCTGTCAAGAAGATTATTTATGATGTCGGCGCACCTTTTGCCTCAATCATTTTTCTTTTCCTCTCTCTCTTCTCTTTTGCTCATCTCATTTAATTTTTGTTGCCTTCCTTTGCAATTCTTCAAGAGCAATAATAGCTCATCCATCGTCATCTCTCGTCTGATACAAACTCTTTGCTGCTCTTTGTGCGATCCTTTTTATATGCATGTATCTAAAATGTGTACTAATTATAATGCATGATAATGTAAGTTTTTAACTTTGATATATGACTTTTTTATAGCTTCATTTTCTCTCTTTTGTGTGTACAAAGTTTACTTTTTTTATTACTCTTCTCCTTTATCTCTCCTTCTTAAGTCACATTATGCCAGTAACACTTTTGGTGCTTCTCCACACATCACAGCCATTTGCAAACTGTGTGCGTACACACTCTGATTTTCGTTTTTCTAAATGAGTCCCAAAGTCATAAAACACCAAAAAGAATACAATTTTTTCATAATATTTCCATTCTTTTCTCTACACACATCTTCCCTCACACTTGAACAATAACAAAATTTGTAGACCACATGAAATATGCATTCTTTCCCCTGCGTTGCGAAACAAATTCATAGCTCAGTAATACCTACATAGATGGTCTACAATATGCATGTTCAGTTTGTGTACAGTCACAGTTACAATGTACACACATACATTATTTATGTACAACGTGAAAAAAGTGTATCATCTTCAATATCGCAACAAACAATCTTACTTCACCCAGCGTATCATTTTTTTTCTTCTTCTTAACTCTCTATATCGCCAAACACAGCCAACCATTATTCATTCTTCACTTTATAAACAAAGTTACATTGTACACTCTCGCCTGCTGGATTATCTTACTCTCTTGTCAAATAATAACATAATCATAAATGAAATATTGCGATTTTGGGGTTTTGTGCCAGATTTCTTATTAACTCGTATATATATGTATTTGCAGTCATCATAAAGTATATGAATGAACTGAGAGGATAAAGTCCCCGTGAGCAAAAATACTTTTTTTTTCAAGCAAGCAAACAAAATATACCATCTATCTGAAATGTTCATTTTATTGCAGTAACAGTTGCAGTACATATATTATATTCAACGATATAACTAATACAAAGGTGGTAAGCACATCTCTATTTTTTGCAAATAATAACGTCTTGTCAAGCATGCAAACTTTATTATCACAAGAAAAAATCAGAGTACACGGACGGCTCTTATTTTTTCACTGTTGCTTTTTAGAGTTATCACTTCTTCTACATTACATTGTATTGTGGTGGTGGTGATTCTCTCTGATGTGATGGCTGACTCTTCATTTCTTGTTCGTGGTTCTTTATTTGGTTGGTTTAACAAGGGAAAACTCCGGTGTGTGCTTGATGTTGGTGTTATTTGGTGGTGAGATGATGTACTTATGTGTGCATGCATCCATCCAAGTTTTTCTGGCGTCTGTCCATAATAATAATAACATCTCCAACTACAGCAATACAATAATAATCATAACAATTTCTCTCTTTTTGTGTTCCTTATTATTATTTTTTACATACTTTTTGGTAGCTCTTTGCTTAAAAAAATGTGTCTGAGGTTTTCACAGTGTAATTCTTAATTCACAAAACCATCCCACCTCGCCATCACCACCACCACCACCACTACTACTACCACACCACCACATTGAAAAAAGCTGCTTACTTTTTTTTTATCCCGAAGCTTTTACATGGCTGACTTACTTTGACCATTGCTGCATTGCTTTATAAATAATAATAATACACGTTTAAGTAAAAACTGAAAATGTGTACTTGCTACTACTACTACACACCAAATAAAAATAATAATTTTTTGATCAGGATCATCATCATAATCACATCACGATAAAGGGTTTTGTATATATACCTTATTTTCATTTTTACCTACCAGCAATACCAACTTTGCTTCTGGCATCTAAATGTCCTGCATTTCACTTTGTTCTTGATTATTATTTGCTTATTGACCATTATGAGATCATTTATTATTATGATTTGGCTACTGTGCACCAAAAAAATCCAACCTCCCAGCAGAAAAACTCGAGAGAGAAAAAAAAATCAGGCACATAATCAGCATCAGCAAAAGAAGAAGAAGATAAGCTTTCTTTTTCCATATTATTATTATTATTATTAGCAATAATACACGTTAATAATATAAAAGTAAGTAGCACTTTTGCTTGCAGTATACGTCGCCTTGCTCGTCTGTCCGGCTTTTTTTTACATATTATGCTCCTCCTTCATATGCACAAAACTGTAAAGCTTTTTATCATATCTTCTTTTAGGCACCCAAACATACATATATCATCATTATCATCATCACGCATTCATAATCATGTAATGAGACGGCTTTACTTCTTTTTTCCTCTCTCTCGGAAAAAAGTTGATATTTTTTTGCTCATTTTTCCACCTCTACTCTGGTAATTACATTGCATATATGTACATAAATATATTTATGTGGTAGTAACACAGTAGCAGCCTCAAAATTAGCGTTGCACTTCGTCAAATTGTTAGTTGCCAGCCTCTTCTTCTCTGAAGCTTCAACTACAAACGGTCGTCTGCCTGCCTGGCCTGATTTGAGTCAAGTAGAGGAGTACGTTGTTTTCTCTTCGTTCCATGTCAATGGTTCATTAATAGATATCTTCTTTCTTGGTATGAAAAAAAGGCTCGCGATGGTGATGATGATGCAATGTTCGTCGCTTGCCTGGCTTGGTCTGGCTGGCATCTCGGCAGTTGTACTTTTTTTCACTGTGTTTTTACAAGATATTAGCGTGCATAATGCCAATGCTTGTAAAAAGTACGTTGAGTGTGTGTGCATTTTTATTTGGCTAAAACATTAAGGTTAGTTAAGCTTCCCAGCTACCTGATTTCATTTGGGATGTGGTCAACTTGTCTATTTATCAAATTTATGAGGCAAATATATCTGTTTGATGTTCGCTCCTTCTTTCTCCATACCTATACCGAATACATAGGTATACACATATGTATATGCATTTACAACTACTCCGTTTTTATCCGGTGTGGTGGTGGTGATGGTGTGTGTATTTCGCTCCAAGGTTTACCTTTGTTATAATTTACATATTATCAAGATGATACGTATTCATTTTTACGTAAGTCAGTAAAACAAGTGGAAAAATAATAAATATCTACACTACAAAGAGTAGGTAAAAGGCTAATCCGTACAAATGTCCTTGCCAGCTGGGTTTCAGTTTTCGTAGTATAATCAATGGGAATTTATTAGCACCATTAGTCATAATATGTCTATAGGGTTGAGTTAGATTTTT
Source organism: Lepidocyrtoides sp. E14 (assembly GCA_027743805.1). Taxonomy (NCBI): domain Eukaryota; kingdom Metazoa; phylum Arthropoda; class Collembola; order Entomobryomorpha; family Entomobryidae; genus Lepidocyrtoides; species Lepidocyrtoides sp. E14. Next base: position 4,406 of record JAHZMZ010005432.1, read on the forward strand.
TTTCCAAGAATAAATATTATGCACACAGCATGCTCGATCTAACTTAATGAAGATCATATATTAATTATAATAAAGGTATTTTATATATGGTGTAGGTTTTCCAATGCATAAGCGTTGCAGTAACATCCCTTAAATATGCATTGTAGGTAGGTAGATATAGGGTGTACTATCAAAATGGAAAAAAACAATGATGGGCGGAAAATAAAATACGTGAATTTCTGAATTTCCTAATTCTTCCTGAAGGCATTTTGTTATGAGGAATCTTGTAGAAATGCGATTGTGGAGCAGCAGAAGAGACTCTGAGTTTTGAATGCCTTGGAGGAACTCAATTCAGTAGCTGTATACTAATCCCGTGGTGAGGAGGAGACTCATAACTGATAATTATTGTTTTAAAATGAAAATATATAATGATATCTCGATAAATAAAGCATGCATAAAGAAAAACATGAACGTTTTTTTCTCTAGGTAAGCAGGGATAAGTAAGTCAATATAACTTGTCCACTGTGATAAATGTATACTGCTCAAATGAAGAATATAATAATAAGTTGTTGGAGTAGTGGTAGAAGTAGGTTCTATCAGAATTACAAGTCAATATGACAATACAGCATATTTTTCCTCTCCATTATCATGCATATTTTATTATTACTACTACAATAGCGTACCTGCTCATACAACAAAGCAATGATAGGAATGGAAGTAGATTTTTGTAGAAAAATATTATTCTCTATCATTACCTTCTTTTTTAGGAAGAAGAGGTCAAACAGTAAAACTGACAAAAAGGAGGAGGAAATAGCTTTGCATACACACAGAGTGCTTTTAAGCCATATTTTTTGGTGGTGATGATGATGATGATGATGATAATAGTTTTAGCCACTATGACTCAGTGCCTGCGTAAACGGAAAAAATTACCGACTCCTGTGAGCTGACCAGAAAAAATCCGTTTTTTTTTGCTGAATAATAATAATCATAATGATAGATTTTGGAGAAAAAAAATATGATTTTGTGGTTGGGCATTGTCGAGCCCTTGATGTTAGTTTTTTTTCTTCTATTATACGTACACAGTCGTAAAAAATAATAATGAAACGGTTTGGAAACTTCATGTTGTTTGCACAGTTGTAAAGGAGGATATATAGGAATAATATAAAATGCATAAAGATAGAAAACTTTGTGCATGCTAAAGTATTAGATTGAGTGGTGCTTCAAGTGACCAAACTGTGGTGGTGGTGTGTGTGTATGCATATGAGAGTGGAGTAGTCGCATAAATATCTGAGAAGAGAATATGTAGGTAAAAAGGAGTTTATAAAATAAGCGAAAATTATAGAGTCCCAGTCCATCATACTCCACTGCTGCTGTTATGCTATTTATTCATACATTCTTCCGTATAGTACAATAGCATGCCTATTATTCACCTATGTTTATATACAATTTTTGTGCAATACCTGAAAATATTTTAACTTGAATGTTCATTTCATATTATGCTCTTCACCTTTTTTTTATTTTGTTATTACAGCAAATACTAGCAAATGTAGCAAATGTATAATGTAACAAAAATATGGCTAGTCGACTACCACAACTACCAGTCAACTACCACTTATTTAAATAAGCGAAGTGCTATGATGATGGAGCTTTTATACCGCTTCTCTGGCTTGTATGCAGTTGAGGTAGTGTAATGTGTGGGGTATATATGTTTTGAGTTTTGTTTTGGTTGGCTAGTTCTACGTAATATGGCGATAACAGCTATAACATGAAAAAACTGGGAATGTGTCCCCTTTTGTCAACTTTGTTCGATAATGATGATGATTATATGACGGTGGTTGGTGGAGCTTGGACTCTTGTCATGAGGCAAACATTGTTTGAGTTTTGCTAGTTACTATATTCCTGTGTGTGTGGTTTTGTTTGTTATGTGCTCAGTTTAATACGAATGTATGATGATGTTTTCCTTTTTTTATTAAAAATATATGAATACATGTAATATATTCATGATGATGATGATGATGATGACAATGTCCGTGTATGATGTGGACACAGGAAATTCTATTGGTGCCTATTTTATTTGATTTGGTGAACCTTACAAATAGTTCATGGGATTTTAGCTGTATCACATTTTCTCCATTATTTTTCTTCTATTGATGCAGGCACAATTGTGAGGGAGAGAGAGAGCGAGAGATATGAATTCTGTATACGTCAGAAATGGAAACCAGCCTAGTTCCTTTTATGATGGATTACTCATAAAAAATTACAATTTCAATTTTTGCTCAACTGCTCCAGTCATAAAATAATACTTGTGCGGTTTTAGCTTTCACCTTGAAACAAGTGATCTAAAAACACCATAAAAACGTGAAACGTACTGTATTTACGTGTGTAAAAGTAAAGTAATGCACTGGGTCGCTCAGTTGGATGTAATTACAGTTTTACCACCTGAGTAAAAATCTGCTTGTATGTATACCTATGCAGCTAGTATAGTACTACTACCTGTTTATAGGTATGTGCTTTATGGGTGTAATACCTTTGAAAAACCTGTGAAAAATCCAGTGTATAATGTAATGCAATTCCTGTTTGTTTACTCTATTCAGCATTTAATTGTAACCTGTAGGGCTATAATGCTAAATGACCGGGATTTACACCCATGAAATTGTCGTTTTTGATGACATCAAATTGGTTTTCATTTTCTTTCTTCTCAGCAGCACTTACAGTCTCTACATGCAATTATTATACCTACTCACTGTCTGTACAAAAGTAACATGAACATGCAACCAATATTGTACAGCAGTAGTGGATAAATGCAACAATGAAAGCTCCAACCACAAAACAAGTCAACAGAAAAGTACAAGTACAACATATTATACATAATTTGAACAGTCAACAGGGTGGAAAGTAGAAACCAGAACCGAATTAATTTTCCAAAACTATGTATTGAGCATTAAATGAAAAATGAAATTGATGGTAACGCTGTGATAAAAAAGGTGCAATTACAAATTTGCAGTAAAAATACCACTCTCTCATGACCATACCTACAAGTTAAGAATGAAAGGTGGTAGTTGTTGTGTTATAAAACGATATCATATAATGGAGCCCTTGCGGCGCTGGAAGTATTTAGCAGTGTAAAGAATGTTGTAAATGGCTGTTGTTGCCCATTTCGTTGTCATTTTTATGCGGGCATAAAACAGTGATAGGTTTGATATAAAAACCATATAAAAAGGGAAACAATAAAATGCGCTTAAATTACTACTGTGTGTAATGTGCGCATATTTGATTTTTTTTATTTATTTTCAGACCATAACCCATATTTATTATATCTTTGCGAGTGTGTGTGTGTGCGTGTATTATTATATGATTACGTATTTTAACACTTTTAAAACAATAACAATCTCACTAAATTCCTTTGTTTTTTTACTCTTATTCTCTCCAGGTAAAGATTTGGTTCCAAAACCGGCGTAGCAAGTACAAGAAACTGATGAAAGCAGCCCAAGCACAAGCCCCAGGAGGTTCCACTCAACCGCCCAGCCAGCAACAAGAAAATTCGAATGAGACGATGAGTCCACAACCACCTGACTCATTCCCATCTCAGCCTGGTGACCTCAGTCCTCCTCCTAATGCCAACAACCCGTCTCAGGTCAGTCAGTCAAAAAAATACATTATTATTATTACCCATTTAAAAAAAAACAAGAGAAAAGGGAAAAGCATACTAGGAAGAAGGCGAAGGATACAATAGGTATACATATTATGAACATGAATTGATTCACATTTTCCCTTCCTACTACTTGCTGATATCATCATATTATGCTCCGTTTTCTGTGATATGGACTTATATGAAATAATATGCAAACGAAAATATTGTTTTGATGGGATGATGTTCCCAGGCTAGGATATTACTTGTCATCATCATATCACGTCTTGTCTAAGCACGAGATATATTATGAGGAGCCAGTCAGTCAGGTGCTTTTCCGAGATATTATACATATGTACAACATGCATGCTGCACACTATCCACAATAATATATCATGCATCATCACACCATATTCTACAATTCTTGTTATCATGCAACTCAAGCTAAAAAGGATTTTTTTAAGAGAGAGAAAGAAAACAGAGCTTCACGAGAATTTAATTCTGTGTCAAGTTAGTTCGTAGAAGTATAAGTGCAATCATAATGAGGAAATATTTTTTAATAATGTTTTCTAAGCTGTGTACATATTTTTAGCTGAGAAAGATTTTTCAACACAAAATTTTTGTTTGTTGATTCTTCGGATTCCAACAATAAACATTTTGCTTTTCTTGTTTTGATATTGTTTGATTTCTCATAATTTTAGCAGCAACAAAAAAAAAGTGAATTTAGTTAGTTAGTCATCGTCGTCATCATCATCACACTACAAAAGTCACGAGTGTATGTGTAGAAAAAAACGATGATGATGATGATGATGGTCGTTGTCGTCGTTGTCATATCATGAATGAGTCGTTGCATGCACACACACGCATATTATATGCATGCATGCAAGTATGCATGCAAACTGGGAGTATTTTACTTCAGAATTATAATCGCTCCAAGGAAAAAAGTAGTCTTGTGTTGCAATTTGGTAGCAATGTGGTGTGTGGCTGTGTGGTGAGGTGGTGGTGGTTGTGTATTAAAAACCTTGTACTTTCGTGCCAAGTACTGCCATCAGTTCACTTCTCAGGCAAAATGCTATGCATGTGGCCAAAAACTTAGCATTTGTAGTAGGTAGCTATATCATTCAAAATATACCATAATATTGCTCAATAATATTCGTATCAAAGTCCAGTCAACCAACAGGCGTAATATTGTAAAAGAACAATCAGAAACTTTAGTCAAGTTTCGCTTGGCCTTTCAGTTTGGTTTCGATCATGAGACTATGGGCATCAAGGTGAACAAAGCTGAAAAGTTCTTTTTGGAATATTATACAATGAGCTTTGGCGTTAGTGCAAATTACCTGCCTATTGGAAGTAAAAGAATTTTTATAATATACAAAATATGCTGCCACAAAAAAAAAGCAAAATATTTCTCACCCAGATGCCAATCTATTGTTTCAGTCAATGCTTGTGTCTTGCTTGAATATATGAATTTCTTCTGAAAAGAACGGGAAAATTTTTTTACATGCGAGCAAACAGCCATAATCTCTTTCAAAGACATATTACATGCCATCATACAATATAAACTTTCTGCTCACCGGCTAGCTGTCGACATGTTTCCGGGATTCTCAGAAGTAACAGAGAGCGTTGCTCGTGTTTTTTTGCGTCTTTCATCACATTTTAGATTGAATTTTTTGCGATGCACAATGGCGTGGTAGTACTTTGCGCTAAAACAATGTAGGGAAAAGTTCTATTGCACAGACGACAGACGCCAACGAGAGAATGAACCGGCTACGAAAAAAATATTAGTCGTGTGGCAGTGGTAGAGTCAACAGTGGCAGGTCAAGTCAGTTGTACAGTCATTTCGTCGTGATGATGATGATGTGGATTATGCTTAGTGAGAAACAGAAAGAAAGAAAAAAGGGAAACAAGTCTACTGCAGGATGATGATGACTTGGCGAAGAAAAGGTTGATGATGAGATGTGTGATGTAAACAGTTGCAGAAAAATTCTCTTTTCGCAATAATTTCGTTTGGTAGACTTCATTAGTTGAGATAAATAGTTGAACGTACTTCTTGTCGCCATTGCACTGCCAAAAAAAATATGAAATCATGCTATATGTGCCCTGTATGACGAAAATATAGAAAAAATCGCATGGTCGGTCGTCCCTGTCATAATCATAAGCCAATCTGCTACCGCACGTAAAGGTTTTCTCTTATTGGTAAACCACCATATTATTGACCATACTACCGCGTCAGTCGACGTCTGTCCATCGTCGGTCGTCACAAAAAAATATGCTCTGTATACATAGCTATGCCGTGCAAAAAAATACAATGAAATGAACTTGCCAGGAGTTGATTGTTATAGCAAGAAACAAGTGTTGATTAGTTTTTATTGAGAATAATATGACTTGGCTTGACTTATTCTCGCCGCCACACACTTTTCCAGCTAATTTCTCTCATTTTTCTTGTTGCTTTCTCAAAAATGACTAAATTCATTTTCACATTGCCTTATACCTAATCAACCGGGGACCGTAATGAAAACAAAAGTGGTAAATGGGAAATGGAAGCTTAAAATAATATGTAGTTTTTAGCGTGTAAGTGTGTAACCTGTGCCTTTTATACAATTGACATTATTATTATTATTATTACTATTATTGCTGTACTGCGTAGTTTTGCTTCAGGCGCTTTCTACTGCTTTACACGTATATCTCATAAATTCACTTGTCTTCTTTTTATTATTGTCGTTCGTGGTGCTGCTGTTGGAGATTGTGGGAATAAAATAGTGTTCCTCCAAATGGTGGTGACGGGATTTCAAACTTTGTTTTTATGTATTCCACAGTAAATGTACATACATGAAAAGAGCACGCATGCATATATATTTTTTTGTATTATATCGATCTGACTTTCAAAAAAAACAAAATTATTGCTGTGTTGATACAAACATTCTCAGAGGGAATAATACTATAAGCAAGTCAAGTTAGGAGGTTAATTTGCGAAAAAGTGGGAGTCCTTAAAATAAACATGTATCATGAACTATTTATGCATGCCTTGCATTTATTATGAATATAACATGTCTGGAAAGTATTTTATAGGAAACCGACACTAATCGTCCATCGTGAAAAGCAAGACATTTCATATTAGGTATTAATCCAGTCCTCTTTTATACACACATTCATGCATGCATTTAAACCGCCTATTTTATTCATTTTTTTATTTTTATTTTTTTCTCTCTCTCTTTGCTCTGCTTTTCTCCTTCTTCTTCCTCACCATAGAACATTTTCATGGGAGTATCATATTAGCCTTCCTTCTTTACTCACTGGTGGTGGTGGTGCTGTGCCTTCGAAAATAGAGGAACAACAGCTGCAAAACTCAGGTGTTGTTGTCGTGTAGAAGCATGGTTTGGAGGTTTTTATTCTCTCTCTCGCTCTCTCATTCTGTGTACAACTGTGGTAACTATGGTTTATCGCGATTGTACCCAAAAAACGTACGTACTTTGTGGTTGCAGGCTTTTTCTCTCTGGTGGTGGTGGTAGATTCGGAGAAATCGTACTGAGTACTGATGCTGATGATGACGGTGGTGGTGGTTGGTAATGGTGGCGTGAGTTTGAAACACGAATGAAACGGACGGTAGACGGAAGAAAATGTGCCGAGATAACAACAATCCTTGTGAAAAAAACCCTTAAAAACTTTGTTGTGTGTGGTGTGTGTGTGTGTGCATTCCATGTACATTGTATATAGCTTTATGCATAATACTTAATTTCTACATGCAATGCGATACATTGAACTACAATTTCAAAACACATTTTTATTATAAACTACTATTTATATGCATTTGTCCGTATAATATCAGAAGTTGAAAAAAGTGGCAATGAGATTTTGATGTTGTTTGCAGGTACAACTGCAACATGAAAAAGAAACAAGGTTAAACGATCTAATCCATTATATCCAGCCGTGGTGTCGGCAATGATGATGTGGTATATAATAATGTTTTACTGATGTTTGTTAGTCTTGTGTTTTGATTGTTGTAATTATTTTGGTACATTAGGAAATCTTCCTTTCAATGCCCTTGTTCATTTCAGCATTTATGCAGATACATAGCCTGAAGTCAAGAGTACGCTGAAAAAAATGAAAGAAAACCCTCCCCGTACGATTTTTTTTTCGTACATATTTCATTTCACTCTAGTTGCCTGCCACACATTTGAAAGATTTCGTTGGTATGATGCATGACATAATATTGCATGGTAGTATTTTATTATTGTGGTGCAATGCGAACAAGACTTTTGCCTCTGGTAAAAATAGTAAAATAGCTGGAGGGCAAAATAATCTGTAAGAAAAAAAAATTAGGAGAACGGTATGGACAGGGGGAAAATGGATAGATAGACGGAACTGGATTTTATTCATGATATGAGAGGATATTCATGTCTACATAATACACATGCCTAATACCTCTACGCAACATAGTTAATAATAATAATATTATGATGTCATGTTCACCTAGCACATTACATATAAGTTGGTGTTGGTGGCGGTGGCTGACTGAGCAAAAATGAATTTTTGCTTCCAAGTTTTTTTTTTCCCGGGGGCAGCATAGAAATATGCAACAATGATGTTGCAACAATATATAACACATCTTTCTGTGGTGGTGGTGATAAGCATAAGGTAAACAGAGAATGGTGCAGTGTTAATAATCCTGATGATGTTGATGATGATGATGAAGAAAAAGAGAATAAAAATATAAAAAAGAGGAGTTACCGGGAGACTGGTTTCTTGGCTCCGTGTTATTTCTTGTGTCTGTCTCTCTTGTCGAATCGTATTGCAGCAGTGGCGGTTTTCTAGTATGTAGAATGCATACCTACCTACTAGTTAGCTACCTGTCCAATGTATTCTAGAGCTAGTAGAAAAGAGATTGATTTTTAACTCTTGTTCTGGTTGAGGGCATTAAGAGAAACGAGAGAAATGTTGTAAGGAAGGGAAACCAAGAAGAGAGCGTATAAGAGTGTGGATATTATTTATTTCTCACACGGGGGTACGGACGGTAATGGTCATAAATATATTTTCATAATATTTTGCAGCTCCGCTGCTACCCTACACATGTAATTCTGACGGATGTACATGTGTTCTTTAGCAAAATTATTAGAACAGGAAAGTGAAATGGTAGTAGAAACGTAAAGCGCTACAAGGTATAATTGAGCAGGGGCGCGTAAAAAAATGTGTATTTGCAAAGAATATTTTAATATCTTGAAAATTTACTCAAATCTTCTGTCTGGTTCAATCAGTTTGATTTTATTATATTAAATATGTAGACATTAGGCAGCTGTTGTTGAAGCAGTTGGGAAAAAACGATCCAGTTTTAAGAATAGAGTCTACATGGTTAAAGTATGCATGCATGAAAGAAAGGCATTCTCTTAGATTAAATTCATCATGCTAAACATTGACCTTCTTCTTTCACTGTAAAGGAACGGTTAAAAAAATTATAATGTGTCGGGTAAAAACACTGCAGCAGCAGAGACAACATTATATTTTGTCTTTATCAAAAGTGCTCATTTGCATAAAAGAAGTTTTGAGTTGAAACTCTGCTAAATTTTTCATCACGAATTGGCAAGGCTTTTCTTCTTTTTTTTTTTTAAAAAAAAAAAGAAAAACCTAGTTTTCAGAAAAGCTTTTTTGTGTTCCGAAATTACATTGTGTGCTCATAAGAGCCACCACAGATTTTGTATTAAGCAACGAAAAAGGACATTAACATTTTAAACACGTTATGTTTTCAAATGTTCACTATATTTCAAGTCATTAAAAGGCATCTTCGTGTAGGTTTTAAAGTTGATGTTACATCAGCTTCACAAAAACCTTCTTTTTTTGGCTTTTTTAAAAACCTGCACGTGCAAAAAGCACTCGTCATTCATTTACCAGAGTTTCCACTTATGAATCTAATTAAGTATCTCAAAAATTAAGTAGTAAGCATGTACAATATTCTGCGTAAAAAGTGTATCCATTCTTATTCTTATCAAATTATGATGAGTATGTATAATATGTATTTATGACGTGCCACTACAAGTCGTCAATCCTAAAATCTAAAACTGTTAATTACGTTGCATATCATTATCATAACTAATAAGAAGCCATTAAAGTGGCATATCGACATGAATATTATCGACACAGAATTCTTCCACCCCATCATATTATTTCGTGCTTACTCATACCTATTCACTCAAATATCATATTGCTCCTCCGGGAGAATAATGTAGAAGCTCCTATCTGGTTCATTAATATTTCCTACAAATCCCCCGTAAACTGCCTTTGCATGTAACCTGTCATGTGTTTCCTGAATAATAAATCAATTCAGCATATATACTGTTGTTGGCTTGCTGAGGGCTGGCAATGACGATGTTTTCTGAAGAGGACAAAACAAAAGCAACAAAAAAAACTTGTGCATTGTCAACTTAATTTGAGTACTTATTTATTTATTCACGCATTGTTTCTAACTTTTTCTCCTGTATTTTTTTTCCTCAACAGGGAAGTTGTTCGTCGCCCGTGTCGCCGTGGGACGTGAAACCACCTCATCAGCCACCCGTTTCTCAGGCGCCTCCTCCTCATCATCCACCTCCGCATCCGGGTATTCCTGTTGGTCATCAACCGTACCAATATCATTGGTATCATCAAGACCATTCGCTGCTAACATAGAGTCGGGATCGTGGTTCCTAACAATTTTAAAACAGAATCATTTTATTAATATCTAGAAGCTATTATAATAACTATTATTATAATCAATACATACTATATATATTATGCATCGTACGTACATGTAGGGATATCATAGTTTACTGAAAAACACTACTACAACTGTAAAAAATGTTAATCGTTTGCTACATGTGTAAAAAATAATAAGCAAACAGTTTGCATACTACTAAAGCATATTGTATACATAAATATACCTAAATGCGTACATCTCTACACATTATCGGTTACAATTTACTTAAAATTTAATTTTTAGATCAAATCTAAGTAAAATAGCTAATTTTTATTAAGGTCATTGTTAGTATTACTACTACAAGCATTTCAAAAAATGAGGCATGGTTAATGATTCCTGTGTTTTTTCCTATAGAACAAGTGTATTTACTGAACAAACAAGCTCATCGATCACCAACCCTGAAACATAAATACATACACACAAACAAAACACTATAATACACTGTTTACATAATAATGCGTACCCTTTTAAAATAATTATTTTATCTATTTTTTTTTTTGGTTTTTAAAACTCCAGTCAGATTCTGTTTATTTAGTTTTTTTTCATTTGTGAATGTTTTGCTAGTAAAAAAAAATATAATAATAATATTAAAAAAAGTAGTACATCTGTACTACTTATACTTGCTACACTCAAAAAAAACGACTCAAAACGGGTACTCCGCAGTGTTGAAAAATATTCTGATACAACATCTAACCTCTTTCTCGAAAACCTAGTAATATCTAATTTTAACTATATACTTTAATGTATGTATTTTAGAGAAACGGAGAAAACATTTTTTTTCTCTATCCTTTCACTGTACTCTTTACATGATTATCCGGTCTTTTAACATAAAAAAGTGTCCAAAGTGTTGCTGCTGTGAAAATACTAAATAGTATAAAATATATAATCATCTCATCAAGTCACTGAGCATAAAATTAGCTATTATGATTACAAGAATTTATTATATTACTTCTTTATATTATGTGTCGGCTAAACATTAAAAAAACACTATATAAATGATATACACATACCTACATAATATAAATTACATATTAATATACATACATAAACATACTAACTTACACTTTTTATTTCGTTTAATATTTACACAAGCAATTAATTTTTATTAGCGTAATTATAATTAGCAACCAATTTTATTACAATTTATTATTCATCAAAGATTTATTCAAAGAAACACATCATTCCGTTTAAGTATTATCACGTGTTTTTATCATCATATGATCATCCTCTCATTCCAACGTTATAAACAAACTGTGTTATTAATTAAATATTAATAGTTCCATAAAACAATTACTACTACTACTTCTCTGCTTGTTGTAATAATCATGTAAGATGATACAAAATACAGATGTAATAATAACGTTATCATCACCAGCCAGCAGCAGCGTTAATCGTGTGAGTAAATGTTCGACTTGCCCCATATTATCTCGTAAAAAGTAATGTGTAGTGTATCTCCTAGTTTATATGTAGCATTATATACGATACAATGTGTGCAGTAAAATATATATATAAAATGTACTTTGTTGATGATTATTTTGGTATCTATTGTGGTGTTGTTGTATGAATGAATGGACATCTTAAAACTTGTCTTAGTAAACATAATTACTATTAAAACTGTAATTACTAATGAAATGTGCGTTGGTGTTTAATGAGCTGTTTTTTTTATTAATTACATAATTATTCCAACAACAAGCAACACTCTCTTCAGTATGAGGAAGATGACATGATGATGCTGAGTTGGCTAAAATAATAGGAAGGAAAATCACTTTTCTTTTTTTTTAAATGGCACGCAAAAAAATCTGTAAGTTTCAAGTTAAAACTGTATTTATTCATCAAGTTTGCTTTTTATTACCCTTTTTGCTGCATGAACGCTTTTTTAATTGAAAGGAAAAACAAACTTTAAACTTAATTATTATTGGTAGCAAATAAATAGACAGTTTTATGGCGGCTGCCAAACTGTCTTGTTTTGTCTGGCATTATAATCACTTGCATAAAACACATTTAGCCGCACAGACAACAATAATGATTATTATTACAATTTTCATATGAAATATGGATTGATATAGTAGTAATATTGAAGATGGGTGAATGAGTGAATAACCGCAAGCGCATGATAGTTAACTTTTCAGCTGTTTGTAGTAATAATAGTTTTTTTGCGAAAATGATAGGGCATAAATCATTAAAAATATAATTATTCTTTGTGAGTAGGTATGTGAGAAGAGTGAAGTTCAGTAGCGGCAGCAGCACCGGCAGTAATACAGCACAAAAATGTGTAAGTGGCAGTTTTTTTTTGTTGTTGTGTGGTGATGGGGCAAGGTCATCATCATTATCTTTTATCATCAACAAGCAACTCTGTGAAAATCGAAATTTGTTTACAAAGGATAATTAAATTAGCGCATTTTACGCATTTTAAATGCATACTAAAAATTTCACGCCCTCTGAGCGAATAACCTTTCAAATGACGTATCATCATGTTGATTTATTATGGTCATCATATCATCATAATCAAGTGCTCACACATTCTTCTATATTCTATCAATTTTGTGAATTTTAAATTGTTTTAATTGGCAGGCATGCGCCAAATAATAAGGTACAATTACTTACCGGCTTCTATACCATAGCGTTTCATTTTAAGTGGCTTTTAACTGTTTTCAACATTTGTAATTATTGGATACATAACTATTTTGCTGTTGGCAGTTTATGGTGGCAGTTTGAATGCTCATTTACTCATTTACTAAACGGTATATGATATAGTAATTAGCAGTTTAATTAATGAATATAATTAAATATTATGATGATGGTGGTGGTGGTGGCATTTTGCATGAAAAGAACAAATCATATCGAACAACAACGTCATGTCATGCTTTGTGAGTTGGGTGGTGCGTAAGAAAGTGTGTCGGGATTTTGTTAAGTTTTACGGATTGGATCAGCGAATACATGGAATTACTGGCCATTATTTTTTTAAACGGCAAAAACTGCACTGTTCCTCTACAATAACCATCAGCCTTGCTTGCAAGTTTTTTTTCTTTTGCGATTTACGACCATATTATTAAACGTGTTAAAAAGAATGCAGAGTAAAAAGGGTAATGGCTACATGATAAAAAAAAGTTATATAGCTAAAGCTATCACAATAATCACCACACAACAAGAGCAGCAGCATGATAACTAATATAATATATCATAATATTATTTAGTAAATGAAAAAATGCAAGTATTTAGTACATAATATATTGCTCTCCTAGTAGTATGATGATGTAGTATTTTTAATACACGTATAAAAAGCTTGCTTGCTGGTTAGGAGAAAATATTATGTAAAATTTTTTTTGTTCTTTACTGTGATGCTTCTGTATTATTTGTATCCTTTGGTGGATAATGGGCTTTGTGCAAAATACATATAAACACTTTAGAAGTATTGAAACCTAGCGTTTTTCTTCATAATGCATCATTTTACTTTGAAAATAAAAAATGTACGCAGGAATGATGATGATAATATATAGCTTTTTTTAAGGTGATGATGATAATGAGACGAGAGTGCTGTTGCTGCCGTGTGTGTGAGTGTGTGTAAAACTAGGTTTTTTTCGCATTCACCTGTGTTGTTTCTTGGCTATAATATTTATCGTTATTGCATTCGCACATAAGTAGTTGGTATGCCGGTGAATTAAAAATAATTGAGGCAAAATTTATGGGTGCAGGTAAGTCAGTCTACGGTTGCACAGTTTTTGTAGCAAGCAAAAAGAGAAGGATTATCATCAGGGATATCTTTTATATCAACATATTATTACACTGCGTGAACATTTGAACGCTTATACTTATGAACGCTTATCACACGGTACGGGTTTGCAATACATACATAGCCTACCAAGGTATGTATGTATGGATATTAAAACAGTATCATTGTGATTTTGCACTGGTTTACCTTTTTGTTTTAATAATCAAATTGTTATCGTTATGACTGTTATTACGATGATATTTTTTCCCGTAGAATGTTTGTATGTGTGTCGCGCATAGGCGAGGAGGAGGAGGAGGATAATGGGTGATATGAGGAAGCTTTTATATGTACAAGTGTGTTTGATTGTTGTAAGCAGTCCTTTTTTGAATGGAAACTTGAATATTATAATTTTTTTTTTCTATTTTTCCTAAATCATTCAAATCAAGCTCATATTTCCCTGTTCACTCCCCTAAAACGGGCATGTTTTTTTCAACTAATGTTATAGTTGCATATTTTTGATTTATCTTATCTACAATGGGCAGTTCTTGATGTTCGTGTTGTGCGAATTTATGATAAGTCAGCTATTTATACCTGTGGTTCTTACATTTGGGTATAGTAGCAGATTGCAATTGCATCCGTAGTATGACAGACATTAAAATATAAATAGGATAATAACACATCATTGATGCCGGCAATTGACCACAATTTGCAATATAGGTACAAAGGAATGTTGGGGCGACTCGACGACAAACAATTGCATCATATTGAGCGAGCTATATATTGTACACTTTAGGTCAATTCATTCTCTAACAGGTAAGGTCAACTGTGAGAATGAGCATTAAATCCCTGCTCAGGTTTCCTAAAACTTTAAGTCCTGATTTATTTTTTCCGAATGCAATTTTTCTCTAGCTAATGAGTTAGAACTTTGTGAGTCTTTTTTTTACGAAAATGGAAGTTTACAAAATTTTTACAGCATATATTGTGGGTATCATCATTTTTACACAAATTGTGTATATCATGCTTTGCGATATCAACTGACCTTCAGCATGTTATCATATACTATACAGTCAAACAAATGCATAATATTGTCGTTTGACAAACATTTGTTTTAGTTTACCCCGTATTTGAACCATAGGCGATACCGTTTTACCATCAATAAGTAACACTATCAGTTTAATCTTCATCCCTTAATGAAGAACATGGCATTGGAATTCGAAGAGTAATTCTATCCTAATAAAAAGTCAGTGGTAGTCTTTCTGTCTGTGATTCTATCAGTCGTACACACAACACGTAACCATAATCTGTCGATAAGATATTCATGCCAATGCACTGCTGTGACTACGCTCTGCTTTAGAGCTTGTGTAAGTATTTACTGTGTGTGTGAGCGAGTGCGTGCAAGAGAATCGACTTGTCAAGTAAATGATATTTGACTGAAGATGAGAGAAAGGGACGTACGAATGATTTCTTGGTAAAAATGAACCAGTAAATACTGTTATTCAAAAGCCAGGGTTTTTCTACGATATAATACAAAGCTTAATCCAAAATTGAAGTGCTGAAGGTTTAAAAGAAACGAGTATGCACGCTGCGTAAAGTAAACCAAAAACCAACCAAATATCTCAATGATAATGCATTACTATTCCACAAGAACTTGTATAGCAATGTAATAATCAATATATTATTATATTTCACACCTGTATAATAAAGCTGTAATAGTGATCTGTGTAAAAAAGCTTAATCGTATTATGCTTGAGTATGTAACTACAATAAACTATAAGTGTAAAAAATATGCGTAATGTAAAGTTACAATTTACTGCTGAATTGTTAATAGACATACCTACGTGCGTACAATTCACTTAATTGTAAATATCTTATGTAAGCTAGTAATAATAACTGTAATTTGGAATATTGAACATAGTAAACTAGATGTGTTATGATAGCTTTAAAACCTATTACATTTAATAATAATATTATGTCGATCTATTTGTAAACAACAATATAACACTACAATTTAAATAGTGATAACGAGGATGAAACAACGTTTAAAATTGATAAAAACCGATGTGAGTTTTTAAAGGAAAACAATGCTGTCATTAGAAAAAGCGATACAGTATTATTATTAAAGAAAATGAAACAGAACAAATTGACTTATATTCTAAATCATTCTACACGATTGAATTTTTCATCATTAGGTTTCTTCACACGTTTAATTTTTAAAAAAGCATTTAAAAGTTTTTACTAATGCAGCATATTATCCGGATTGCCACACGTTCACAATAAATCGCATATTATCTCCTATCACATACATATTATATTATCATTGCATATCATCATATTCGAAATGATCATGTACAGTTTATCTCGTTTAACATGCCACACTCACACACACATACACACATTAAAAAGAAATGTGCCTAAAAAGTGCGTGAATGGTTTGGTTTAAATATTGTTATGATATGTATTTGATATGACGAGAGATGGACAGACGGAAAAGAGAAGACGAGAGAAAAGGAGAAGAGTTGGTAAGCTTGCCAGATAGTAGAAAAGTTTATGTAGAGAGAGAGAGAGAAAAGAGAGTGATTGGCACATGGGAGTTAACCTTGTATGACATGACATGACTGGATTTTTTTCAACTTCCCATTTCATTTCTCGTTTGCATGTTGATAACCTTTTTGTGGAGTAGTAGTGTTGTTGGCAAAGGAGATGATGGTATGGTGTGTTTAGTTAGTTTGCAGCTAGAACAGGACATAGTGAAAACTCATTTCATTAATTGTAAGTAGGTAGGTATGATATGTAGTTTATTGTGTGGGCTGCGAGTAATATACATATAAGTATACCTATACATATTGTACTCTCATGATGAGGATGTAGTAAGGAAAATGGCATTCGTACTATTTGGCACAAAATATCATACTGAGCCACCAAACAGATATTACTACAGCGTCTTCGCGAGTCATGTACTCCATTTCTCTTTAAAATTAAAAGAAAACTGCTGGCTCTATAATTTAATAGTTAATTTTATC
>JAHZMZ010005433.1:0-14290 GCA_027743805.1 Lepidocyrtoides sp. E14
AGTAATGTTGGTGGCGGCGGTGGAGGAGGAGGAGTAGTAGTAGGACCGGATGGGGTACTTTTAGGTAGTGTTAGTGCTAGTAATAGTGGCAGTAGTGGGGATGGAACTACGTCTAATGGATTTATATGGAGTCCAAGACAAGTAGTTACAAAATTGGGCACTGTCCAAGGATTTATTGTGCGGCCTCCAAACGGTTATGAAGGTGTTGAGGTCTTTCTCAACATGCCGTATGCCTCATCCCCAGAAAAAGAATTGCGTTTTATGCCACCAGTAAGTGGATCACCCTGGAAGGGGATAAGACGGAGTGAAACTCCTAGCCCTGTGTGCCCACAAGTCCTGCCAAATATTCGAAATGAGTCAGAGACACTGAAAATGATGCCAAGAGGAAAGCTAACCTATCTCAGGAGACTGCGGATGGTACAATAATCTGCTAAAGTTATTATATCACTCATTTAATTATGGGTATACTATTTCTACAGCTTTTGTATGTTATTATTAAGGGTCACGGCTTTGCATAATATTACTACACATCCACATTATTTATTCAATTTGTTTGCAAACTTAAAAGGTGGAACAGGAAGCATCAATATTCCATTTAGTAACTCAAAGTTGTGGTATTTGCAGGATAACCAACTAAACAAGCATTATTTGTCTTCTTCCTCTCCTCATTCGATCAACATATTTACCATCAGTCTATTTCTCTTTTCCACTATTCTATCCACCACAACCGCAAGTCAATCTTCGAGTCTAAACTTAAATTCAGCAATGAATTAATGAATAGAAAACGAAGAACACAGGAATGAGTAGTAGGGTATTTGTACGTTCAAGAGTTGTTGCTACTGTTTACACTTTGCTACACGAAGGTTCAACGAATTTTGCAACTTGATGATGATCTAAAAAGCACGAATGTTTCTTCACGCACCCAAAATAATCCAAAATTTCATATCGTCAATCAAAAGTTGTCCAAATTGAGCTTGCTCTTACGTAAGAGAGAAATGCCGCAGTATGTCGGATTCTGCTATATTTATGCAAATTAACAAGCTTTCATAATCCTCTTTCATTTCAGTAAGCACTCACATATTTGCCTCTTGTGTAAGTATTCCAAGAAGAGATGATCAAGTGTACTGTGAGCCTTTTGCTCAAACTTATTTTCACTTCACACTACTACCGCCGCCATTTTCATATCGTACATAAGCAAGACATTTATGTATCTTCAATACTTAAAGTAGCATTATTACTTGTATTGCTTATACGTTGTTTGTTCCGAGTGCCACCACAATGAGTGAATGGCTCTTTTAATAGTTCCCAAAATCGCTTGCTTTCATTGTGGTAAGATTATGGAAGCCATCAAGTGTGAAATGAAAGTCAAAGAGAAATGACGAGGACAGACTATCAGATTAAAGACGTACTTATGCCCCTCATTCAACCGTGTGCTCGATGATGCCATTTGGGCACGTCACTACTACTAATACCAGTCCCATCGAGGCTTG
Organism: Lepidocyrtoides sp. E14; assembly: GCA_027743805.1. Taxonomy (NCBI): domain Eukaryota; kingdom Metazoa; phylum Arthropoda; class Collembola; order Entomobryomorpha; family Entomobryidae; genus Lepidocyrtoides; species Lepidocyrtoides sp. E14. The sequence goes on from JAHZMZ010005433.1 coordinate 1,491, forward strand.
TGTTCCGTAATATTAAACAAGAACTCGCTTTTGATGGGGTAACCTATCCTCCAGTAAAATGAAACAGAGTATAGTGTAGCTGTTGTTGTTGTTGGAATGAGTTTCATCAAGTTTATTTTCCGTGAAATTTGGCCCCCTTGAGTGTACAAAAAGGACTAATTATCATTACATGTGAAGTAACATGAATTCATTTATCCATTTGGGAACCAAAAGTGTAAACACGACTGTACACCATATTATAATAGCCCATACATTATTGTGTAAGCAGTGGCAGAAATCACCGAAAAACTGGTTATGAATTAGCAGGTAGACTAAATCTCGGCACTTTTGTGCGTTAGAAAGAACATATACATGACTGAACCAAACTTTCTCTAATAATATCTCTTATTATATGTTTGTTCTCAAGAGATAACAATATTTTACTGCTTTGCGGTCTGCCTTTCCATTCATTCTTATTGTTATTCCTACTGAACTTGCAGTAACAATGTCATCATAAACCAAAGAAGATGGTAATTTTCACAGCTTCCTTTCTCCGAAATCGAGAAAATGCGTAAAGCTTAAGCTCGCACTACTGGTTGGTTAGGTGTGCATTGTGCTTGTGAAGAAGGTACACCGGAAAACAAATGAAAAGATAGTGGCTTTCTTGCTTTGTTAAGTAAACTTTTTGAATAATAACGCGTAATATTTCCGTAATGACAACATTATGTATCCCCAGGTCACATCAACAAAGGCCATTAAATTGACTTTAATATTGACTACACACCATGCTTCTCTGTCGCTACCAAAAGAAGTGTCATGAATGTACAACCAAATTATATAAATGTACATAATACCCAGCACTTCACTGCTGCGGTGGGAATATAAAGAGGTAAAGTTATAAAAGGAGAATATGAACTTTACAAGATTTAAAAAAAAACTTTTTCCATTCGTACAGCTACGAGAGAAAAAAAACTTTTTGTTCCGTGCGGTAGACTTTCACCTTACGTCTACCCGCCATACCGCACACTTTGTCATTTTTCTTTCAGTACGATTCTTGCTTATATGCCCAACGGCACTTGTTTGGTAGATGTAATGTGCAAGTTTTCATATTAAAGAAGCAAACTTATATCCAGTCACTCTCGGTAAACTCAGGTTTGGATGTGTGGAACAGAAAGAGAAAAGTAAAAGTAGAGTGGTTTCTTTTTCAACAAGAAAAATTGTGGCTCAGATAAACATACATACATGCATTGTCATTATATACAGCTTATGTGACCAGCCCATGATATTACTGCTGAGTAGCCCTGTTTCAGTAAAGCTTAGAGCGATTCTTAGTTTAGGCAGCGGAAGGTAATCGATTCTATTTCAAAGTTATTGTATCCCAGAACCAAAAAGAACAAAATATCACTACACCACTACTCTCTTTTAATGTGCCACAATTATAGGCAGGAATTTTGGCAAAATCTATGAGCACTGTGCGACAGTGTCATAATACAAAGATTGGACAAATAAGAAGAGATGGAGGAATAGCCCGACAGTCAAGTCGTAAACACAGCATAATAAATGTCGTCAGTGCATAGAATATTCACACGCGCCATACACCATGCATCATCGCCGCAATCCTTTCAGGGCTTCTTTTTGTGTTACCACTATTATGTTTACCGTTCAGTGCAACATGTACCATTTATTGCTATAACGTGAATGCATGAGTATGCAGAAACCACCATACTTTCTTTTATCTCTCTGGTATGATGATCATAGTATAAGTAAAGCACTACAAAGAGCCGCTAGCTTGCTAGAGGGTGGCTTGTGTGAAAGAACTCGCCACTTGCATGGATCCCTCTGGTGCACCGTGAGTGTGTATGCATGATATATTGTGATTTTCATGCATATTGAGAAAGAAACAAAAGACCATAAAGTTTACATTGTTGTAAAGTTTATACCATTATTTTTATTATCATTGTCATTATTTTTATATGATAAATCTGATGGGAACTGCAGAGCAGACGGTTGTGCGCTGGTTGGTGTGAAACAAACAGTAACAAACATGGTCTCCAACGAATCCAAAAGAGAATATTAGCTCACAATACTGCTGTACAAAGTCCAAAATGAAATGATGCAAACGAACGCCTTTTTTTCATTATTATTACTGATGATGTAACACATGATATTTATAGCCAATAATATTTACACATGGACTCTAGCCTCAGAGAATTTTTAAGCTGATATTTCAATATTCTTCCGTAAAGTTTCAAAACAAAGTCGATGACTATATTACGATATGACATTGCGACCCGTCATCCTTCGGTGCAAATTCCATTATAAGAATATTGTTCGAAAAGAGGTTATCGAAAAAATAATATTGAAAATGTCCAGACTCACAATAGGGATGAAAAAAAAATGCACGAGCATCTTTCTTTTCAACAATGTGCTTTTCCAATAACATGAGATGAACTTATACCTATATGAATAATATTGTAGATACATATACGCAGAAAAAAGCAAAGTAAACCAAGCAAACACCCGCGGAACTGCCTATCTGTTCATGCTAGGCTAAGCATGTCATAAAAAGTTCCACGATCCCTATCTTTTTAAGTCGGCTCTTTTTTTCGTTTGTTACTAAAAATGTACTTACATATCTTCGGCACTCTCGTTAACAAACTTTTCAGACGACCAAGTAGCAACAGCACCGCTACAATAGGCTATATGCCTTTACACTGTTTCTTTTTTTTAAAGAAGAAGAATGCAGCGTGTGGGCAAATACAAAACTGTGTAGCATTTCCAATTCCAACTCTATACATATATGTACGTGGAAATTGCAACCCCCAGGTATAATCACAGTCTTTTGGATTTTCTCCTTATAGGTACTTTGCACAAATAATATATTTAAAGATATAAGATCCTCACCACGTCGATCCGACATTTACAACACAAACATCATCGCTTGTAACTTTTCCACTGATAATAACGTACCTACATGTTGATGAGATGAGAATATTACACGTTCGCTCATCTCAACTTTTTTTTTCTAAATAACTACCCGCGACTACCACAACGACGACGACGACCACCATCGCCACCAGTTCTATATATTGCCACTTTTATCTGTCATCAACGTAAGCAGCAGTATTACTACTTTTAGAAGTGAGTGAGGGAAAATTGTTTCCTTGTGTTTCTATCCAACTTACGTGATGACGTGTTACACACTACACGCCTAAATGACGAGACGTGTTGGAATCTTTAGTGTTTTGTAGCATTTCTCCATCCAAACTACCTGTAAGCTTCATAGTTTTAAGAAAGTTTTCTTTTTGTGTCGAAAATAGCACAGTAGTGGCGGAAGAGGGTGATGATGGTTGGGTTCGGTTTGGAACAATAACTCTGGAACTCCATAAGGAACTATGAAGGTTTATGTTTGGGTTTGTAGTACGCTAAGAATACTGTACGTGTGTATACGTTTCCATTGAGCATTTAATAACGCTTTTGTGCTGTTGTCATTTCCTTTAGTTTGATTACTTGAAAACATGAAAGTTTTCTACTAAGGTAGGTCGGTAGGTGGTATGAACACGTTACTCTCAAAAACTGTATGCACTGCATGAGACTGAACTGACTGAAGCAATGCTGTTTTTATCAGTTTTTCCGTATGAATGTACCTCTACTTTGTATGGTTGTAATTTTATGTATTTATGGAGAGCACCATAGTGTACAGTCAAACATACAATGAACATATGTATTTATTTGGTACGTGTCATGTTCGGGGAGGTGAGTTGGTAACTTATTCTACTAGGTATTCTTTACAAGAAGAAAAGGAAAGAAGCTCAACGAGAGGAGGACAGGCAGCAGTTACTTTTACCAAACTTTTTTTTTGTATGAGAACTTTTTGTCTTTCTTTTGAATCATTTTTTTTTCCTTTTCTGTTTCATGCCTATCGTCTTTGCAGATCCAGGTTGAGTTATCAGCTACAACTTTAACTTTTCCAGATTCTCTTTGCATCTCTAATAATTTTAACATGCAGAAAGTTACTTTAACTAGCATCAATGTTTGTGAATGTAAAGAGTGGATAAGCGTGAGAATGTGACGTGTATGAAATTATGTACAAAGTCGAAACAAGTATAAGCTTTGGTTTTCCTTTTGAAAATAAAAGCACGTTGATAAAAGGCATTTTTTACATGCTTTGTAGTATATAGTTTTTACCGTTGAAATTATAAAAAATCGCGTGAACTTGTAGCTGTAGATCGCTATAATTTTGCTCCCAGGTATTAAAATTTTTTTGTGTGCTTGTGCATTTTCATAAATCTACTTTGGTTTTGCTTGCTAAATTAGCTTCTTTTGGCATCCTTATAAAGTTGCTTGTTAGCTTTTTAAAGGAAAAAGTTGAGGTGAAAGCTGCTGACTGAAGTTATCAAGATAATCATAATGATGTAGCTAACAAAATATAGCATTTTAAAAAAAAATCTCAATGCTGAATATATTTTTATATGAGTATAACAGATTTTTAAAAGGCCACATTATGGTTCCTGAAGAAGAGGCTTAAAAGTTTTTTATAAGCCACGAAACTATTTAGTGCTTCCTCAAAGCAGATTAGTTTGTTGAAGAGATTCGTGGAAAATATTTGAAAAGTGTAAAGAAAAATTAATTATTATTATTATTATCGGATATAAGAATAAATCTATACTATACCTATTTTCTAACATGTGACGTGTCAAATGTGATAAATTTGCTTGATAATCAAAAAATATATTAATACAGTAGGTTTAGAGACAACTTAATACTTGAATTTGTGAGAGAAAATTGTTCACATCAGAACCGCAACTCACAAAGGACCATGTCGTGCTTTAGATATACTTTTACAAAAATTATGCGTCTGCCAAGGTTGATGTTGATGGTAATAATAACTTCATCTACTACTCGAGCAAAGTGTGCTTAGAATTTTTCCAATTTCACTCACTGTGTCCGTATTGGTTTTATTTGGCTCTTTGCCTCCACTACACACAAGGCGCATTAAAGTGAAAGCAAAAGTTTCCCAGTGTTCCTCTACCAATCTTACCGCCTCCTACCCTCCTCCACCAGACCGATGCACAATAATAATATATGTAGTATGTAATAATAATAACAATTATTTTATAACCTGGTATGTGAGAGTAGTAGTAGTTTTTGAAAAGCAAGACAGACTGTAGAAGCAAGCTACAAATGATTGTCTAGGATTAGCCATGGTGTTCGCATTACGGAACGAATGGAATGGATTAGTCCGCAATAAAACGGGGCTTAAAGAGCTGCCATCAGTAAAACTGGATAGAGCCTTTACTGCATCATGGACACATTAGTAGAGGAAAGGAGCTTGGAAATTGCAGTCCTATGAGTAGCATATCGGCAGCTGCACCAGAAATGGAGAAAAAGTTTGACTATAATACACTTCATATTGTGTACTTGCAACTACGTATGCTATGTCGTATTCGTGTGTAGCACAAAAAAATAAATGTTCTTTTACTTATATATAGCTCAGCAATAATATGCAGTACGCTTTATTGACAAAAATACTTTGTACTACTCACTTGTAGTTAGTGAAGTGTAGATGAAATAAACTCCGTTTAGTCCATCTATTTCTGTATAGCTTTGTACCTATACAACATGGCAAATGTAGTGGTTGGAGGAAATCCTCAAATGTAGTTGCCTGAATTTACCAGAACAAAAAAAAAACGCAGAGAAAAAAAAACTACTGACTTCAGCAAAAAATATGCTCGGTCCGTTTGCATTCAGCATGTCGGTAAACCGCATGGAGAATGATGGAAATAATACGGAACCTTTGTGAATTTCTCGGCTTTGCTGTTAAAAATGAAAACGATATGACCGCATAACAGGCCAATGGATATTTTCTACTCCAAAAAATTTTCAACCAATGTAATCTGTCGAAGTGAGTTTGAATTTATCTTGTCACTTGAAAACTAAAATACACCAAAATTACCGTCACTTTTTTTACCATTTCTATTTCAATCTCAACATTCCTGGGAAAAAATCCTTTCTGTAAATTTGTACGTAATAGTTTTAAGCTTACGATTTCCAGTTTTTAAACTTATTTTATTGAATATCTACGTGATCTTAATACCTACATACATACATAAACTTGCAAGAAAAAGAAACTTTTTTGTTAAAGTTTGACTTTAAAAATTAATTGAGTATAGCTAAAACTACATTCATTCAAAGGTAATCCAATTTTTCTCTGCCTCAAGCACATACAAATAATCAAAATTTACTTTTGCACAAACTTTTTTTTCTGAATACTTCACAGCACGAGCTGGAGTAAAAATTGATTCAATTATTGAACTCCAAACTACCCACAAACACATGCTTACATATTGCATGCATATTACGTGATTTCCAACTTCTGAAAGTCAACATTAAGTACCTAGAAATGTAAAAAAAGAAGGAAAAAGTAACAAGTGAAGAAGGAATATCATTTTTGCGCAAATGTAATGCAAATATCTAATAAAATTTTGTCTGGCTAGTTCAGTAGCGTGAATTCAATTAAAGTTATCCAGATTGGGTTGTATTTGTTGTGATGATAGAACTCGTTACCGTCTTACCGTAGAGTTGTGACTCGACAACAACTACTATAAATTGATTGCATGCTCATCTGAACGTTATCATTTCAGCTCACTTACTGCACTGTCACTACTCAGATTCCATCAAATCCCCGATTTCATTCTACATTTTTATGTTGAAAGTCACAAGGATTCTTCTGAAGTCATTTATAGTATGTATATTATAATGGCCAATTTCAGTACAGGGAAAGCCATGACTTGTACAGTATTGTACATCATGTACATACATCCATGTGATGTGTGGTACAAAAATGTACGCTTCAGCTTTTTTAATGTTCATATTATGTATATTTATGTAGTAGTAGTAGTGTGTGTGGTAATTGGAATTTCGTTGTTCATTATGTGTAAATGTATATCAAAGATAAGGTGGAGGCAATAAAATAAATAGTCGAGAATGATGCTGCTAATGCGAGAACTTTGATTAGATTTCATACACCTTTGTACCATATTGTACCTTATTGCTGCCAAATGGCTAAAACTAACATACAAGAGGTAAAACGTCATTATATGTGCTCATGTTAGTATTAATTGTTGCTGAGAACTACTGATCTTTTAGATAGGCATAAAAATTGATTGCTGCTACCATTCCAATGCGAGTTGGTTTAAACATGGCACTTTCACAATTCGATTAAAGCTCACATACTTTGACAGTTAAGAGTGTTTCCAATAAGGTTACTTGTAATTTAGGGTTGTATGTACATGGTGCAAACTAGTGCATCTGCCTTTATAACTTTTTATACTTAATTTTTAGCATTCTAATTATTACCTCCAAATACTGGATAGTAGAAATAGTATGTATGCAACTCGATTGCCAACGAGGACTAACTTGCAGCTTTCTAACTGTAGAAGCAAGTTGTATTTAATAAATTCGAATGATTATTTACTTCTGCGACTCAGACCAACAATGCCAAACGTGTTTTGAGGCAATTGTGGACCTAAAAAACAAAAACCTACCATAAACAAAAGCCTGTCTGGTTTTACAGTCAATGACGCGGTCATCTCATGTTCATTATATATAATATAAGAGTTCATAGGTGCATCAACTTATCAAGCTTAATAAGGTGCTGGGCTGATTTATGGGAATAGTTCTACCTGTAATTGTCATAATAAAAGCTGCCTTACAATTAATTCACAAAAATTCCATATCCTTAATATTACTTCATTCCACCAAAACCTCTTCTTCCCATAAAAAAAATTGAAGTGGCCATTAAAATTTTCCGTCTTAGCACATAATTAATGATTTTATTGCTGTAAGAGGGTAGACGCTTAGGAATTCTTCTCTGTACAAGTATTAAAAAACTCTTCACATAAAAAGTTTTTGAGGTTGACTACAGCACTTTTCAAACGTATTTTCAGTCAAGATTGTGTAAGATCTTGTGCGTGCATTTTCTATTTTAGTGAGATTTGCTTCGTGCCCTTTCCTCCGTTGAATGAAATGGGTGCTACGAATGCAGACGAAGTGGCAATAATTCTGTTGTAAATCAACATAAAAATGGCGACAATAATCAGGAAAAATAAAAGGATTGAGGAGACCATTAGAATAACTGCACAAATTTGAATTTCAAAAATGAAAGGTAAACAGTACACAGTCGGATTTATTTTAATTTATGAAATAAAACCCTCACATATAAATTGTATTACTACAACTTACAACTGTACGGCAGTATTTATCTTATTCGGCTTTTGTAGTAGAAGCCAAAAAATACGTTAGCTACACATATATGCTTTATGGTCTACTAACAATAAATGTGTATGTGCTTTCGTAACACGCTGGTTGTCTGCTGCTGTTCTCCAAAGTGTCGACGAAAGTCGAAAACTTTTCCTTCTTCTTCAACCGTCTTTTTTCTTCTTCTTATTTTCTGTTCAGTAGAAAGGAAACTCGTTTAGGACAAGTGAGCAAGGATAGTCAGTAGAGAGCAGTGCCGTATTAATTCACAAAATACTTCAGGCATTAGCTTCTTTATTGCTTTCACTCCAGTCTCACCAAACATGCAGTTGCTTGTCGTGTTTATGTTTATCCGACAAAAAAAAGAAAAATAAAACTAGAAGAAAGAGTTTACAATAGTCAGTCAGAGAGACAGCAAAGAAATAAACCATATTATTTGCAAATTATTCACAATGGCTCGTATGCGATGCGCTGTTGCTTGTTTCCTATATGTTCACTACATTCTAGTGTGCTTATAAGCAGTTGAAAAAAAAGTAAATGAGCTGTAGTGAAAAAAAGGATGATGTGATATTGCTGCATAGAGAAAGCAGGCCTAGTCTAAATGTAAGGTAGATATATACTGTGCAACTTTTATTTATTGTTTACAAGAAAACTATCAGCGTGCTAGTACTAGTATGTACTAGTTGTAGTGGGTAAGAAAAGGATTGTTTAGGTATTTGTCAAATGTTTTATAGTGAAGGGGAGATACTTTACAAGTTTACAACTTCCTATTCTTCTGCTGCTTCCTTCATGGTTAGTCACCCAATATATTAAAACTTGGGTATATTAAAAAGCTTGTAGTCGTTATCCAATCCATTTCGAACATAGGTACATACATATATATGCAGCATCTGAATACCCACCTTGTTGTGATAGTTTTTCTTAGCATTACAGTTAAAAGTCGAGTTTTTCCTATAGCCTTAACAAAGTATTTTTTCAACAAATTTGTGTATGTATTTTATGGAATTTCTGAATTGCGTTTGTTTGTTTTTCTCTCTCCATTCGCTTTCGACTCTCATATTATAGTTCTCGTTTATTTTTGCATACTCTACACAAATTATCCTGTTTTGTAGGGGAACACACACTGTTTTCTATTACAATAATTTTCCATGTTGTAGATTGAGCGAGTGAAACAGACTATTTCATTCGGCAGAGAGAACTGCGATTGTAACTGCCGCACACATTGAAAAATCACTCTTGCTAATAGCATCGGCAATCTACCAAGCAACTTTGTCATCTTGACAAGAAAGTAAAACTTGAGGAAGATTTACAACGAGGACAGAGAGAAGGAGGAAGTACAGGAAAAACTGAAAATGCTGCTAACCCTTCTCTGCCGTCTTTCTCCCTAAAAAGCCAAGCTACTTTGACTGTTTTACTCCTTCCAGAACTGCTGGCGGACGTCGTTGTCACCATAAATGGCATAGGTTTTGCTGTTCAGAGACAGACAGATACACACAATGCAGCATTCTGAGAATATTAGTTTTTACACGCGAATGCGAAAATGAATGGTTATATTTACAATGTGTCTTGCTCTCAAACGTCTCATTGCTCCCTACCGACTTGCTGTACCTTTTTTTTGTAATAAATACGTTTCACACTTACTCTCACATTAATTTTCCCGAATTTGCTAAGCTTTTACGTGTAGACGTTTCCCAACGCGGGGTGTGTATCTGCAGAACCCGTGTGAAACAATAAAATCAGAAACAAAAAAAATATCGTCACTTTTTGGCTAGGAGGAAAGGTAACACAGGAAAATTGGTAAATTGGAAAGCTTTTTGCCTTTTTTGGCATGAATATCCTTCCTCCACAAGAGTAAGGAGGAAACAAAATTTAGTATAGCAAAAAAGTGAGTAAAAAGGACGTGTATCACAACACGACATTCCGCCGTGTTCCCATAATAGGTAAGTGGCACTCTCTCTCTCTCTCTCTCTCTCTCTCTCTGACTTTCTCTCACTCATTCAACGTAAACTTATTTTGTTTTAAGTTCATATTGAACATGAAAGTAGTCGTAAGTAGGATTTTGTGTAACTTCTGTACCAAGACTGCCATTACCAGCTGCGGAAAAGTGAGGTTGGCCATTATGTACAGGAGTGGAATAAATAGATTAGTATATCAGTTTCGTAATAGAAACTGTCTAGAAAACATATAGTAGTAGTAGTAGGAGTAATAATAACAAAGATACTCTGTATCGCAATAGCGGTAATAATAAGCAGTCTTATCTTCCACCGAGTTCGTTCCAGGTCGCCCTTTTATTATTTCACTCTTCGTGCCAGGAAGAAAGAAGTGAATTTGCAGAGTGCTTTTTGTATCATACTAAATATCAAATAGAAGCATAATGTACAAAATACACTTTGTGTGCATACTGTTGTTAACCTCGAGCTTATTCTCGCTGTTTTGTAAAGTGGACAATGAGAGCGTGGAATGTTAAGGAGCAATAGGCATACAGTGAAATAGTTGGAAAAACATGGCTTGCTTTTTGTTATGCCTTCCACTCGCCTCAACTTTCACCTCTTTTTCACTTGTACGCTTTCAGCTCTTACATAAGTTTAATGCGTTATTAGTGATTCGTTTAGTGATACTGATGAGGATGCTATTGCTGCTGGTGGTGGTGGCAATAGTGGCAGTGTTGATGTTTCAGTAGTTACCATCATTTCCTCTTTTTATCTCTACCACTCTGTTCCTCCTCCTCTTTGCCTGTTTTTAGTTTATAAAACGCTATTAAGCAGTATCACAGGAAAAAAAACTCGGCGTGTTCTACACACTGCCTATATTATTCTCTTTGGTAAAATATAAAAACAAGGCAGAAGCAAGCTAAGATATGCACAAATCTGACATGGATGTTCTCTACGACAAATGAAAAGAAGAATTGTAAAGTGAAGGAGAACCAAGTGGAAAAAGAACTGATTTCTTCACTTGTTCGTCCATTTTTTTTTGTTGCTGGCTCATGATGCAATTTTACTAAGCATTTAATTAATTTATACAATGCTGGGTGCCTGCCAAACGGCATCCTTTTTTGCATGAAATTTTGTAAAGTTGATATTACTAATATCTGCGCTACTTGTTCCCCTACGACACGTATATAGCTGTAGTGGGTGGTAGGCATTCTATGTACACTTTCCAGCATTGAATTTTGCCTCATCTGGAATAGATTCCAAAAACTCTGGTTTGACTTTCTTTTTCCCTTTCTTTGTATATGTGAGTTGTCCTCTATGCATTCAACCTCTTCCACAGAGAAAACAATGATAGACGCGCACATATAGTCTGTGTAGGCCATTTTATGCAGAAGACATTATTATCAAGCTATGTAAGAACTCACTAAACACACACAAAACAAGATACATTACCGCCGCAGTTCCACGCAGGAGAAAGTTATAAGTAATTTTGGAAACCTATATTTATGCAAAATCGTGCATAAAGTCATTGGTTGAGTTGCTCTAGTGGAAATATTCAGTATTTTATAGACAACAGCAGTTAGTTGGATATATGTACGTAAGTGCTCATTCCACAAAACTGAAATGACTTGCCCGCAGCAGCAGCAACAGCAGCAGTACTGGTACTGGTACTGGAAGTCTGTGTAATCATGTTCATAAAAACAATATAGGAAAAATGGGGATGGAGGTTTCATGCTTCTTGGGTAAATATGTGCAATAGCTTGTTCTTATTACAGTCACCAGCACTCTGCTATTTTTGGTTCTTCTTTTGCAACGCTTCTTTGGATAGACAGAGAGTGAGTGAGTGGGGAACACTAACACTACTGTCAAGCCTCACTGGATATACATAAGTAGTCTTTGAAGTTGTAGTGGCTGTTGTAAAGAAGGAGTAAATATGTGGAAGACGAAGAGCAGAGAAGAAAAGATGGAAAGACACAGAAAAATCTTTCTCTTAAAACCGTGCCATTAGCATAGCCCAAGTTGTAGAAGATTTATTTTAAGAAAATCCATCGAGACACCAGAAAAGAGAAAGACAGGCTAGTCGCGGTCCTACATGTATCACTTTTAAGGCCACTACTACTTACAACATTCTTTGATATACAAACTTTTTGTTTTCCATTGAACATGTCTAAAATTTGAAGCGTGGAAAAACACGTAAATATCAAAGCTGTCGCTTTTTGTATATAAGTAAACGACTGTTACTACAAACCAAGGGTGGAAGGAAGCGCAAGGCACTGTCGAGGTGCATTTTCCTTCAAGTAAACCTGTTTCTAGCCAATCTTTTAGTTTGTACCTTCTTCTCCATACCGTAACTGGTATATATTTATTTGTTTCGTCTAAGTGTACATTAGCCATGCATCCTTTATGAAAACGAAAATGTTTTCGTCGTGTTTTTTGCCTTGTCATTCATTTGCTTGTGGATGTCAGCAGACAAGTACAGAACGAGCTCTGTGAGTCTGTCTGCTATTTGTTGACACCATAATATTATGTAAAGTCTTAGCTCAACCCTTTAAAAACTATATATTATGTACATATTATTACATTTTTAAGCCATGTCAATGGATCGACGTCAGTCAGCCAGCAGTATCAACG
>JAHZMZ010005434.1:0-16076 GCA_027743805.1 Lepidocyrtoides sp. E14
GAAAACGTAAAAAGCTTGATGATAATGAGATTGGTGGAGTGCAAGAGAAGTAGTTATGTAAGAAGATAGATTTTCATTATTTCTAGGGTTGCCTTTTCCTTGCCTGTAATGACATTTTACCTTTTTTCACCATGGATGTTTAACAAAGAGAGAAAAAAAAGCTCGTACAGGTAAACTGATACATGAGCATTTGATATCATTTTTGAGTATCAATATATTTAAAACTTTTTTTTTAAAAAAAGAACTACTCATGTTCATGCTTCACGGCTGGTTAAGCAAAACAATCAGTGATGTTATAGACATGTGTTTTTAAATGAGAAGATTTACGATAGCAGCGAGAGCCACTAACTTATTGTGTATGCAGGTAGAATAGCAAATTGCAGTGCTATTACTGTGTTTACCTTGTAAAGTAAAGAAGAAAATTAACTATTAAAGCAATACAGCATATGTGAGAAATGCATCCGACCTTAGCTTCATTTCACTACATGGTAATTTGAATTATATGAATTGTTGTGAGTGAGCACATGTGAAATCCTCCTATAAAATAGCTATGTTTTGTGCAGTTTTGTTTGATTTTTGTTATTAAAAATGGTTCATGATCACAAACACAGCTTAAAAGGGTGTTTAGTAAATATAAGCACAATTGTCTTTTCAAACGAATAGCCAGAGAAAAATGATGGGTGTCACCGGACGATCTCTTCTTGAGGCCCACACACGCAATTCCTACGAGAACAATTTAGTATCCCACACGCATTTAAAAGTATTAAATAACGCTGATGACACAATAGATTACATTATCACTTAACACAATTCTTTATGTTATCAACAAAACACATCATATTTAGTGACTCTGTAAGTAGTAAGTAGTTTTCAAAATATTAATATTAAGTTATCTTGTTTTACACCTTGTCTAAGATACGTAATTCGTTGCTGTGAGTGAGTAATACCTAAAAATGTAAGAATGCAGTGCTAGACCATCGCCATTCATCCGACAAAGCTATAATAACTAGCCATTTTCAAATAGTAATGATAATAAGCATAATTGCAGGTAGAGCGTTGCTCAGCACGAGAATATTATGTATAGCGTTAATGTGATGTGATGATGAGCTCACAAACAGACGTAATGCATATTTAGTCAATAGCATAATAGTCAGTACAGATTTCATTCTGTATTTCCACAACACAGCACTATTCAGCAGCATGGTACACTATGAAGGTTTCAATTTTTTAGTGGAAAACATCATTTTTATGATTATCCCGGTTGCTGAACCAAGTCCAGAAACCGTAAGCTCTAAATTTCAAAATGGTAATAGTAATGGCTGAAAAAATTGCAATTACATGCATCAATCTGCTGTAGTATTGTTGTTAAAGCATGCATGTTATTTAAGGCCATGACTACTGAAAAAATAAAAATAAAATAGATTAGGAGAATGGTGATGGCAAGTTTAAACAGAAAAAGTAGTAGGTTTACATTATTATTAACAGGCGTAATATTTTACATCCCTGTACAAAAGCATTATGTTTTTACTGCCGGACTACTTGTGTTTTTTCATGCTGGGCATTAAATTTGTGAAAATTTGCTTCCTTTGATTTTCACAGACAGGCAATTACCACGTTTTATCATCATTATCGCTTTTACCATTAGTATTAATATTTAACTTCAATAAATATGGTGGCAATCATGTTGAATCAATTTTTCGAGGGATGTCTATCAAGAAAATTAAAAGCATCATGTTTGAATTTTCTCTGGGTCTAGGGCTGTTGGTTTGTTGTAGTACAATGCTTGCCTTTATAAGATCTCCTTACAAAGTTATAAAATACGAAAAGAATACAATTTTTTTTAGTACGAATGACAGCCTCCTCTGTTTCGATCCCATGCTTGCCATCATTTTTAAAGTATACAAGTCTGGAGATAAGCAGCAGCCAAAATACAAGACATCCTTAAATAGCTTACATTTTTGCCAACTCTGTTTTGTCAGCTATACGAATCGTATAATACGAGCGTAAAAATCAATTTGAACCCATTCCCTACGTAGCATTCTAAAAACAGCTTGGGATGTTGAAGGTTAATTCTTCTGTCATGCTTCATGACTCATATAATATGAGTTTTTGTTTATTGTGACATGCATGAAAAAGCTTAATGGATCTAGGTAATGCATCGTCGTGACATTATATTTCTGCTTTATGTTCCGCAATAGCCTTCAATAATTTTTAATGGTAAGTAAGTATGTTTAGAAAAATTGATTCCTTATTACTACTTTAACTACATACTCTAAGGAAATTATTAAATTTTGATACAAAATTTTCGAGAAGTTCTCTCTGGTAAGCAGCAATTTTAACTCTTAACTCTAATTTATTTTAGCATTGTTACATAATAAAAGTTCAGACAATTCATAGAGGACTCTGCTGAAGACAAAACATCTTTACAGTGTGAAATTTACACATAGCAGAATTCACAACCAATTGATACGTTGTGATAATAAATTTTCATTTCAATTTTATGTAGTATTGCTTTTAATTCCTTTAAATTGTTCATCATATTATGGGTGTCAGTGAGTAGTATGAAACCTGCTAGTAGTGAGTATTGATTAATTTCGAAAGTAGTCCTACTCGTAAAAACAATTATACATGCATTCACAATATAGATGATATAGGTTTATGTATCTATGTATTCAGGTATTAGTTGTTTTCAAGAATAAAAAGGAAGGATCTTGACAGAACAAGAAAGAGTTTATTGCAATGAATTTAATTATCTGCAGGCTTGAGTAGTTTTACTAGCGTAAAGATGCTAAAAGAAAATCCTCTTATTTAACACTTCTTCGAACATTGGAAATGATTAATTGTTTTTGTTTGTGTGTATGATGTAATGTGCTAATTAATTTTAGCATTTTAATAAATCTCATGTTAGTCATCATGTAAGTTTATGAGGCCTAAAATCAATAGAAAATGCATAGATGCAAGTTTGCCTTTAATTTCGGTTACAAAAAGCTTTAATGACCGTAAAGCATAAACTTCACTTGTTCGCTAATAAATTATAGATAAGTAATGGATTTCTGCTGAAATTGAAATTTCTTGCACTTTTCATACTTCCATTCAAACATTATTGATCATAAATGATATGCACTACTTCATATTTTATCACTTTATTTCAATTTCACCACACTTGATATAGGAAAGCTAGCTATAAATTTTTAGAATGGTGATTACCAAAGATCAGCTAGGGATCCTGACTAAACTAAATACATGCAGAGTGTACTAGATATTGCCGATATTTACAATTGATCAAAAGTTTTTTTTCCGTTTTATTATTATTAACAGCTTGTCATTAAACCGTCATTAAATTACTGAAAGCTATTGTTGCTGTACTTCAACATTATTGCGCCAATAGTCCAGAATTGATTGAAGTACATTTTTTAGTAAATCTGCTTTTTTTTCGTTATTTTAGCATGACAGAAAATGCTACTACAACCAATAGTTAGTTTTACGTCAGCATTTCAAGTTTACGAATCGTGATTAGCAGAAAAAAAACAATGCTTCATATTATTTTTCTTGGTTTTGCTTGTTTAAACTTACATCATCATCATCATTCATCATAAAATTCAACGGACTGATTGCCTCGCTGAGAAGTTATTATTACTGCCTGTCGCTTTAACAAACCATCAAAATGTAATAATGAATGATTTTTTTTATTCTTCTCCTCTAAATCATGTTTTCGTGGTTTCACTGAAACCTCTCTTCTCCAAAAATATTGTACAATACATGATAAAATATCTGCCTGCATGTATAAAGCAGCACGTTCATTTTTTTGTAAGATCTGATTGCTTACGTTATTTGCATTCTTCACGCCATCAATATAAACTTGTTGGTAGAATCAGTAAAGATTTTTTAGCCTTTTTTTTGCTCAAATATTTTTGTCCAGGTTGATTCCATCAACAACGATTACCATTCACATTGCATTGCTCAAGTTCAAGACTCAAAGAGTGCAGAGCATTGTTAACAAAGTTATTGTTGTAATATAGTGTTATATTTATTTATGCATAGTACTGATTGGTGATAAAATGTCTTTAGAAAAACTGCGAGTGAGATTTGCACACTATATTTCAGTTAGCATCGATATTATTGCATTAAATAGGTCTTTTATAGCTACAATACATTTCAGAACTTCTACTTGACCACATCCAAGCATGATTTATGTCTATGCATCAAGGCACGGACACAATTTTTTTTAGATAAATTGTTGATCGATGCATGCTTTCGTTGATTTCATTTGCTAGTTTTCTGACATTTGATATACCTACTCATTTTTACTCAAGTAAACTTCATTTCTCCTTTCACGTGATCTCCAAAATACATGAATCGTTTACTATTATTATTCTTTTTTTGCATTAAACCAACGTCCTGAGTTACGAGACATTGTTTTTTTTTGCAAACGACCACAGAGAAAAATAATATTTCAACGTATTAGCATTTTTGTTTTTTTTGCACCATTTTCCCTGACGTCTTTATAGGCATGGTTACTGTTACCACAGAATTTAAGCAATGCTGGTATACTCGATGGCGGAGAAACTGATATTTTGTAAACTGGCCTCTCTCAACTAATCGTAAGTACATGTCTAAAGTATCATTATTATTACCGACTCATGGGTCCGAAACAATGAAACATTTTACTGAAAGTGGTGATACTAAATAAGCTAATGTATTCTGGTAATCGTCACAATAATCTCTGAGGGAAAGATAATAATTGGATTTCCCAATGTTGGGAAATTTTTGATTGTTTGACCTTTAGTGCGATCATATAATATTATTATTATTATTGCATTTACATTTTTTCCCTATGGTCTACGTCGTGAGTGATGCTTCATTCTTCACCAGAGGTTTTACCTTGGACAAAGAAGCAACAAAAAAATGGCAAATCCTGCTTCTCTTCTTGTAGTCACTGTTATTCCAATTTTGTGCACTTGTTTTTTTTTTAACAGGGATAAATGAGCAATAATTTTTTGACTCTTTTTATTCACTCCTGCCATTTCATATTCTGGCAAACAGTCATTTCCACATTGATTCGACATTCTCGTGAGTAAGCTGGCTGATTGTACAACCGGACATAAGTCACAGTCATGATACTATCGTCATGAAAACAGAAAAAAAGTACAGTACGCTTAAATTTACGACCTTTTTTCTTGAGAATTTTGGCATTTTTAGTGAAAAAAAACTACGTTCATTCATTCCTTAACAAAAAACGTTCATTTGATACGACATGGAAGATGTACATTAAAATTGTAAAAACCCCATGTACTATTTCAATTACATGCTTTATATTCATAAAGCAACATACATGAATAGGTACGCTTTTAAATGGGTAGGGAACTTTTTGAGTAAAGAGTCGAGAGTTCGTTCCACTAGGCATAAATACTACTACACACAAGTAGCTTGATACTCCATTTATCTGATTTTTCCATTCTTTTTTTATTCTTCTTCTTTCCACTGGTGCTACTGCCATTGATTGTAAGCTATAGGGCTGGAATTTATTGCATGAACATGCTGACTGTTTTGCATATTTATCTAGAATTTTCCTGATTGCTGACAAGCGTATGTGTAAATATTTTTTTGTACTCCAGTTCAGCAAAAAAATACTAATACACCAGTACTCCTACTACCCACTCAACCGTCACAACTCGCAGCAGCAACGCTAACCCGGTGCTGCAGTGAAAATGTGTGATTATGATGGACATGAAGCGGAGAGAGGGAGAAAAAAACGGAGAACCTTTTTTACATTTTTCTACGACATGTCACAATAGAGTAAAAAAGAGAACAACAACAAGTAATGGTTGATGCGAGATAAACCTTTTTTTACAATTAATTCAGCAGAGTATTACTCACTAAAGGAGATGCTAATACGCAGTATTTTAAACAAAGTATACGCTGTCTACGTAACATTTATAACCTGGCTGAATAATGATACACTTTCCAGTTTATTTCATGGTAGAAGCGAGAAAAAATCCGAGTCGTTTGTTGCGTTTCTTCTTGCAGAGTGGGAGAGGTGGGTTGAATGCTGAACACTGAACATTATATAAGGCCTAGTAGCAAGTTTAGTTACCACAGAGCCTTTGGGTTTGCTGAAAAAGTGCAATGCAATATTCATATATTTTTTCCGAGATTGATTGAAAGTCTAGATAGGGTGCACTTTATAACCACCATAAATCTTTTGCGGTGGCGGGCTACATATAGGTGCTGGCGGTGATCCACTATGTAATACTGTGCCGTGCGAAATTTTACTTGCCAACCGAAAATTCCATTCTACCCTACTACTCCTCAAAGAGCCCAAATGAAATTGCAAGTATGTATGTATGATAATGGTAAATATATTATACCGGTTTACAACGCGATTCGTAAAAAAAATGAAAGTGATACTTCCAGGTAGAATTAATGAATATTACAACAAACGTGTACGACATTATGGAAATAAGACACAGGAAAAAAACATTACACTCTTTGCAAAGTTATTTTAGGCTCAGACACCAGCTTAGCTGGAGCAGTAGAAGAATTCATACTTAATTTTTTGTACATGTCTCTGTGCTTATTTATTTACACCACTACTTCATAGTATTTAAATTTTATGCAAATTAGCTCTCTTACTTTTTATACATTAAGTCGATTTTGATCTCATTATCTCAATACTTTTAATGCCTGAGTAGGTGCATGGGTATTTTTACTCACAAATGCCATGTTGATCAACTCTTAGAAAAATGAACTTAACTTAAGTTGCCACACTCAGTCTAGTTTTACATGCAATGTATGTACACATATATGTATCATCTTTAGTAATCCCAGTTCAACTTGTGTACTCTCCTAGTTATGAAAACGTTATTACGTCTCTACACTTTTTCGCTTTCAACGTTTCACCACAAACGATGTACTTCAAGCTAAATCTTTTTTTTTTCATTTCAGTACACAGTAGTAAATATTACAGTTTGTACATGAATGTATAGGCATTATACACCATAAATTTATCAAACGCTAAAGGTAATGATGACTGATGATACAATTTACGATTTAAATTATGTAAATTCATTAAAAATAATAATAATTCCTTTTTGGAATCAGTTGGTCAGTCAGCTAGTAATAATGAGTGTCTGCAAAGATAGACTCACTGCTACTCGTCATCATAGTCGTCATCCTGCAGTCGTAAACGAAACTTTTATCAAATTGCAATAGCACCTTGCGATTTTCAAGTTGATTTACCCACGTGGCTCACGGTCAACAGCACGTAGAAATTATCAGCAATACAGACAGAATTCAAGAATAATTTCACTGTCCATTTAATACGTGTTGAAGAACGTTCCTCTTCTTCGTACACTTGACTCTCATAGTGCATATCTATGCTAAACGAACAATCTTGCTGATTAGTAATTACCACCCTCACCTCAGTATCAGTCCATGTTTCATTGGATGATAACTGGTTAAGCACAATAATACTCAATGTGCACACACATACATTCGCAAATGAAGTTTATGAATTAACGTTCGTTAATAGATCTGATAATTTCAATGTATTTCATAGATTATTTTCATTTCTAAGCCGCAAACAATACTTTTGTCGATGAGAGAAAAAAAACAGAGAAGTAATTTGTGATATTGCAACAGTTATTTACGCATGCCAAACAGCCTCAGCCTTTGTAGTAGCTTCTATTGTCCACGTCAGCCTTAAATTACATTACTTCAAATTTTGTAACCATTGTTTTACTACTGATAAACAACATAATTATTGATAAACATTTGTACTGTTACATGTGAACGTGTACACGTCTAGCCAGCTACCGTTTCGCAAAAATCCAGTAATGAAAGCACAGCGTTGCTTACTGTACTCTTGTATACATTTTCATTGTTTTTTTTCTCATGAATGTCATCAGAGAGAGAGAGAGAGAGAGTAGAGGCATTATGAACACATTTACTACACCTACGTTAATTCTCACAAGAATCTCACTTTTATAGCTTATTACTAACCTCTTATTTAGCCATAAAGTATTGCTGTAAATATCAGCTAATTAGCTAATAACTTGCTATATAAAGTTCATATTCCACGGTTACAGAGTACAGATTTACAATTGCTAGTTTACTAGTGTAATTGCGTATCGAAAAATTAACCAATGATGTATTGGGGAGATAAATACATATTTCTTTGCATGAACATAATAATAACAATAATATGAAACTTATTGTCATAGCCCTAGCCACTAGGTATCTATAATCGCGAAACATTTTAAAAGTTTACTACAAAATGCATTAATGCTGAAAGCAATCACACCTAATCATGAAAGAAGGAGCTAGTTAACAGTTGAAAAAAAAGCAACGATGAAGCAATAACAAATTGCTTGTATTACC
Source organism: Lepidocyrtoides sp. E14 (assembly GCA_027743805.1). Lineage (NCBI taxonomy): Eukaryota > Metazoa > Arthropoda > Collembola > Entomobryomorpha > Entomobryidae > Lepidocyrtoides > Lepidocyrtoides sp. E14. The sequence continues at coordinate 8,380 of JAHZMZ010005434.1, forward strand.
GGAAGCTATCTAATAATGACAAGTCACATGGCAGCTCATGAATCTAATATAGGTAAGCTTCCAATACATTTTTTTTACAATTACGTGACAACAATAATTGCGTTATTGCATTGTTACCACTGATGATAGATTGCTAGCAAGTACCACTAATGGCGACAGGATAAAGTTAGTATGGTTGCAAATTCGATTAAAAATACTGACATTAGTTTAATATTGTGTTTATAAAAAATAAAGCATGTGAAAGAGTATTGTAGTCGTGCTTGTTAGTATGTAGTGTTAACGGAAAAATTGTGCGTATTTTTTGGTTTCGTTTTATTGCTTTAAAACTACATTTATCACAAGTCGTAAATAACGTTACAATTTATTAAAAAAGGAAGTGAACCTACAACCTACTGCATAGCTATCATCATCATAACCATGTAATGCATGTCACCAAGAGAGACAATAAATTTTATGGTAATGTTTGCCTTACAAGGATTCTCAATTACGAGCATAGCAATTTTCTACTAACCAAGTGCATTGTGCAAGTGTAGGCATCATGTCATCATCATAAGGATCAATAACGAAAGTAAGAATAGGTAAGTATGTTTACCAGAAAATTGTGCTTACTCTGAGTTTATTTTAATACTTATTTTTTCGCAAAAGTTGAGTCTGCACCCGTTGTTGAGCAATGTTACATACCTACTATGTGTACACATACGTACTTGTATGAAAACACCAGAAGACTGGAGATGTTAAAAAAAATTACGAATCTAACTCAAAAGAGAGACAATTTTATTGTCAAGCCACAAATCATGGACGCCAAGACATGGGATAAATTGTTAGCGTCTACACGACTTGAACAAGGCTATCATTAAATATAAACAGAATCCCCTTGTTCTCACCCACTCAAGAAGAGCTCCGTCTCTTTTCCGTCGTCTTCTCTGGAATTATCGTCATGGATGGAAAAACCTGAGAAACGCTTGCTGGACGACACATCCTCTCTCTCTCTCTCTCTTTCACATTCTTCACTGAATAAGTTTAATTGCAGTGAATAAGCATAATAAGTTTAATAATCATGCGTGTATGACCATAATAATATGTATTATCATAATAGTGCGCTGCTACATTCATGAAGATCTGTGAATTTAAACCCTTTTTTTCTACTGTATTTCATATCTCTAGATTTTTACTTACAAGTCTGTGAAATTTTGCTCTAGATTAGGATGAGCAGTTGCATTGCAATAATAATAATAATAATAAACATTTTTCTAGGTATATCATTTTACATAATCGTGTCTACAATGTCTGGGGTAAAAATATTTTTTTTATGCATGCACAACGCACAAAGTATTTACTAATTTACAACAGCATCACAATGTGAGCATGATCATGATATATTTTTTTCAGGTGAGAAGGGCATTTTCGTGTACTAAGATTTAAACAGGCTCATTTAATGTGCATGTATGCGTGCTACCTGGTAAAACGTAGCAACAATTTTTCGAATGCTTCAACGCACTGAACATTCACATTGCGGTATGAACATTCTCACACAGAACATTTTTTTTTCATAGAGACGTGGTAAGTAGACTGTGCTACCAGTGGTAACATAACATTAACATTGATTCGTACTCAGACAGTTCTCTATGTACGGAAGAACTTGGTCATTTCTTCTTTTCATACACTTTTTTTGTATACGCTTCTGCAATATAAAGAACGTACTGATGATATGCTATTATAAAATGAGGGGTTAAACGAGTTTTATGAAATGGTTTTTTTATTTGATTTATTTCTGGACACTGGATAAATCGATTTCAAGAAAAAAATATTTGGTTAATTTAAAAAGTTAGTGAGTCAGCCAGCCGTATGTAGTGTGCAAACAGGGCAGTCTGTATTATCTCATAAAAATCCTTGTTATTATCATCATCTAAATCATGGTCATCATCATTGTAATACAATATGCTTATTATTACAATACATTGCGAGACAACAGCGAAGGGGGAATTTATAGAACGCATGAGTGATATTAATCTGTTCTATGTGGTTATCTTTAAATCTTGGTGTCAAATGTGGAGCTATACTCTCCCACCGACTGACATGACATGCACGGACTCTTTGCTACTGCTGCTTAGCACTGTTGATCTTATTCTCACCCATTTTCTACATGTAAACTCTTCTATCTAACAACAAGAGTAACAACACCATCATCCTTGCCGTCATCATCATTATTACCATACAGCAGACACACAAATTGTCTCATTGAAAAAGAAAGAATTGTCCTCCGTCAGTCAGCTTAGTTAGCAATAATAAATAACAATCTCTCGTTAAAACAAAACGTAAAAAGATTCATGACCAGGAGGATGATTCTTGCACGCAAAGGAAACATGCAACATTTTTAAGTACTGTTTCGTGTCACAGTATAGTAGCCAGAACAACAAGAGACGCATAGAAAACAGATACGTATTATACAATTGTTGAAAATTGTCCACTATACCATGAATGCCGTCAAAGAAGATGTTTTCAGCCTTGCCATAATGGTCCATATTTGGTACTTGTCAAATGTAAATACATAATATTAATTCAATGAAAAAAAAAACTTTTTTGTAACGACATGAACATCATCAGCTCAATTTAATTCAATGATAATTTATGAACATATCCTGCGCAACAGTGCCTTTGTCCAGTCTCGTTGTGAAACGCAATGCTCATTGTATTATTTTGAAATATCTAGGAATACGTTTTGCACGTTTGATGATGTGTAATGATGAATGGATTAATGCATCAACAACGGTTACTGCAAAATTTATAAGGCTATATCAGCGTTTTTGGTATTATTAAATAACTGTAAAATCCAAAACAGTGGTAATATTGCATAATTTCTAGTTTTCAGTTTTTAAGTAAGCTCCAAAGTATGCAATATAAGCATAGATAAGTAGATAAGAAGAAGCATTAGCGGTCATTTTAGTTCCTACGGATGGTAGATGGATGCGATTTTTATTTCGCTTTTTGTTGAGAAAGCTAATATTAAAAGTAAATTTTGCAAAAAGGATGAATTCTTTGGCATAGTTATTTCCTGCTAAAATGCACCAGCGTGCATTTAAAAAGTGATTTTCATGTTGCTTTTATAATGTGCATTTATTCTCTCCATTTTCATACAGTTTTACTTCACGTATAATATCATTATTAGTTAGTTAGCTGTACTGAGTTAGTCTTTTTCTACGTATGTACATCTATGTACCAGCAATTGACACATGTAAAAAGGCCGAGGCCGACGTTGTTGTCTATAACCACTGTGAATTGCAAACACACGTGTTTGGTACAGTATTCAAATTACGCCAAATTCACACACTTTCATTGAAACAAAAATTTCATTAAAAAGTCGTGATTTCTAAATAAAAAATACATTGTAAAAAGAATTAATCATTAGTAATAATGATGGCAGTTGTAATGACAGTTTGAAACATTGAGATGGGTAGAGTTCTTAAAATACGACCTGATGGTGTGTTCTCTTCACTACCACTCACTAGAGAGTCACCACGTCATCAACACATATTATGTACATGAAGTTTTATCCCAAATAGGGAGGGATTCCCTGATTCCCTATATTCACACTCAGCAAAGATTTTTAATAAGTAAAAACTATGATGAGCTTACATCTGCTACCAGCAGGAGTTTGGCCTCACAGCGATCTTTCCTTTTTCTTTAAAACTTAATCATTCTCATGGCAGTAGTAGCCACATTGTTCACTACTTTATTACCAACACCACTCAAACAATACCCAGAAAAATAAAACAACAGAAATGACATTTTACCAACTATTTTACAATTTAAGATACGTACAACGTCTTTTTAAAAGTTACGACTTTTGTACTTTTGTTCATCGAATGACACTACTACTGCGTTGGCAAGTAAAAAAAATAAATTATTGAATAAATCATTATCATTTGTCATTTAATCACCACCACCATCGGAACAGAGTCATCATCAGAAACAACACAATGAACGAACATGCATGCATTCATAGAAGATCCCCACGTTTGATAGCTAAATACAAACAGTTAGGTGAGAAACGACAGAATTTATAAGAAATAATGCATAATAAAAACGCAAAAGTAATAATAAAAATAATAATAAGACTCATGTTTCCCTCTCTAGAAGTGTTTACTACAAAAAAAAAATACTTTTTAGCATTTTTAACTTTGCATTGCATTCATCAGAGACGCATAGATAGATTAAGTAGTGTCTGTGCAACTTGCATTAACTTGCAACTAACGAAAACGGAAAGAAAATAAAACCAACTTATCTCCACACTTTATCGCAAGTTTTACATTAACTTGATATCAAACCACACGTATTATAGCATTATCTACGTACGACGAGTACTTAACTATGAAGTACTTATATTTGCCTATTTGAAACCATCAGCTTTTTATTGTCTACTTCCACGCTATACAACTAACACAGATGACACGCAAATCAAAGTACACACTGTTGTTGTCTTTAAGAAAATGGAATAAAAATCATCTTTATTTGTATCCATTATGATTACACCTTTTTGTTTACTTTGTGATGATGGTAGCACACTAACACTAGTGCATTTATGTTGTATGTGCAAATGATGCATGTGCATGCTCTCATAATCTCTTTTCCACGTAATGTAACACGGAAATACAAACTGACGAAGTCAATTCGATAGTTAAATATCGTCGTCGTCGTCGTCATCATCATCATCACCAAACAAGACAAAAACGTCTGAAGATATTTTTACGTTATTCATTCAAGACTTGTATGCAGTGTGATACCAACTTCATTGTGAGTTTTTGTTGTTTGGAGCAATTACGCAAAATTTAAAAGCTTTTTTTGTGAGGAATAGTTAAAAAAAGGCGAGGAAGGATGTGAACAGGAGATAAGGAGATAACAATGTTTTACTGATTTGTCTAAATTGTTGTTCTAAATTGTTATGCAATCATATCAACGTACAAAATAAGCACGTACCTAAATGTATAAAGCATGTACAGTTTACCAAGAATATAGGAAAAATTCATATTTTTAAGTTCTAAAATATTCCAGTAAAAATCAGTGAATCATGTGAGTCGAATTTATGTGGGGATGAGCTGAATATTTTGTCCAAAAGTTGTGGTTAGGCAGCTTTCATCAATAAAAATACATATAATTGGTATGTTCAGTTGAGGTTTAGTAAAAGCTATAAAGAAAATTGTGTGAGGATAATCCTCCCTCATTTCATTAAATACAAGAATAAGTCTCATGTATGCTAAGGTATTGCAACTTGTAAGGTAATATCGCTAGTAAAATCATTCCATAGGCATACTTTTTGATGAATTAAAGTGAGTAAATAATAATGTTGCTAGGAACGCTGTAAGATATGAATCTAGAATATAGACTGTCATACAAACTCGGACTGTAATTTATTTGGAAACTAGAATTTTTTCTGAAATTGTATTCACTTTCTCTGTGCAAATCAAATATTTATTGATTTTCATTCAGAGTGGGCAATAAATGGTTTTCCCTCTGCTGGAAAGAGAGCAGTTAACCCTAGCCTATTTTCCAAAGTAAACAGTGCCATGCACAGTAATCATATTATTATTTTTTATGCACATTATGAGAACATTCAGTGAAACCTTGTTATTTTATTCCTCAGCAAACCCAGTTGAATCCAATTTTTTTATGTACATAAACGCTGCATTTATTATTACTTTAATTTTCATTTTTGCTTGTTAGCATAGCATAATGAGTACCATGTATATTTTGCATGACATTATGGATTCTTGGTGGGTTTTACAACAACAACAAAAGGTCAAACTTAAAGACCACCTTGGACATTGCATAAAAATTACTAGTGGATGAAATAAGCTGAAAACGGCATTCATTTTTTTTTCTTGACGGTTCCCTAACTGATTGAACGTTTTGTGGGGAATGGAGCAACAAGAATAATAGCAAAATAAATATGTAATAATAATACACTAATCATTTATCGTAATAATGATATAATCAGTAGTGTAATGCAGAGGGCAATATAGCGGGACATTATTATTATTATTTTTATGCATTTCATTTAACTGTTAGTTATACATTAGTATGTATGTATATGTGTATGCGTACTGCGTACTCTTCACACAAAGGCTAATAGGCATTTCTTTTTCCCTTTCAAAATATGCAGAGTAGCTGTGTGACTTTTGATTTTACGACATGTAAAACTTCATTTAAAATTATTCCCTGATTTTACTAGTTCTGAAGTTGTATTTATGTATTTCCTTAAATTGGTAACATTTGCCAACCAACCAACCAACGTACGAAACTTTTTGAGGTGGCAATGCGAAATCATATAAATCATGATAATCAAAGACAGCATTGGCAGCAATAAGTTGGTGGAATATTTGGTTGTAGTTGCGTTAAGAATATGGAAGTGAAGCAGATGACGATGATGACTGGTGACAGAGTAGACCCAATTGTCCCTGGTTGTAGGTATATAACCTTTTCACTACTTTTTTTAGTGCACAGTGGCTGGTGGTGTTATTATTGCTTAATGCTTACAATTACATATTTGTCAAAAATGAAAGGTGAAGGACAAAAGGGATCATATATCATTCCGAAATTTTTCTTGCGTTTTTTCTTCATTTAAAAAATAGACATGTTCCTGTATTTCTTTTGCCTTTTTTGCACAACCGGACGTCTTGTTATAAATTTCGTACGGAAATAATGTTCCTTTATAAATCGGCAAGCAAAGGGATTTTTTTTTGCCGGGAAAAAAACGGAAAAATAAACAGTGTAGTAATTGGACTGTGTAGGAAATAAAGCCGGATCTTCAATAAAAATACATAGCTGCTTTGTTGCTGTTGTCCCATCACATTCACATCCCTCATTTTGTATTTTAACAATGATACGACCCACCGGCCACCAGCACTCGCTTGTGGGTACAACGTATCATGTTTCTATTCACTCTTTTCTGTCTCTGCTAACAAAGCTATCGATAACAATAATAAATTCGATAAGTAGAAAATGCCGTGCCACACATAAGTTATTGGGCTTCATGACGATGTCGATGATGACAATAAGCCGCATCGTAAAAATTAATTGTATGACTACATAATGAAAGGAAAAATGTCCAGAGCCTTCTTATGTCAATATACTAAAGTAACCATACAAACAGAAAGGTATGCTTATTATATTATTTAAATGGTTTTCAAATCGTTTATCCTCCCTGTTCTTCCCATAATTGTAAACTGTGGCATGAGTTTTTTTTAAATCACTATTCTTTTCGGATTTCTCACCGATTTTTCAACTTGATGCTCAAACAAAGTCAGGAAAAGCAAGACTATGACTAGGGAATTAACAATTCCTAATGCCGTTTAAAAGAACTGCTGCACAACGGTTAGCAATGAGAAGCGACACAACAGCATTAACAATTTCTCATTCTTCCTCCCAAGCAAACGCTAATAATAATATAATACTATTGCATTGTACTCTCATTTCCTCTTGTCGTTTTGTTGTTTTCCTTTTCGATACTATTCTTCTTAACAAATGCTTATACTTTTCTGCATACACGTAGATACATACCCACTACACACAAGTATAACATCTACACACAAACATTAAACAAGAGTAGAATCACTAAAATGACTTCCTTCTACCACAACAATCATCATCATCGTCCTCCTCAGTCTTCACCATTGCCCTGCTGTTATGTAATAACTTGTTTG
>JAHZMZ010005435.1:0-22456 GCA_027743805.1 Lepidocyrtoides sp. E14
GTATTGAGTTTTCCGTCGGTTTTAAATAACCGCCATGTGTCGGTTTCAAATTTTCTACCATGAAGAGAAGTTGCCTTGTTTGTAATGCAAAATCCGAAAATGCAACCAAATTGGCACGCTGAAAATGTTGATAAATCTTGCCTCCCATATTCTATGACAAGGCAGCATTTTGAAAGACGTGCATTTTTGTATATTCTTCAACAAACTTATCTTACATTACGTAAGGTAAGAATCATGACTAAAATGTCAAAAACAATTATTATATGATGCATTTCGTCGGTTTCTCATGTAAATGAGTTCACGGATGATAAGTAGTTTAAAGTAGCTCAAGCTTTCGAACGTTTACTAATTTCTTCTTCGGTTTCAGTAAGTTTTCTTGAATTGCTGCTGATTGATACCGTTGAATTGTTCGGCATTCGTAAAAAAAGAGAGAAAACATTACATTTGGCTTCAAGTGGTTCTATGGAATGACTCAATGGTTTTCGATAACGTCACCCAAACGAATGTACATAAATATGCATACTTAAAATGTTCCATAACTATGAAGAAAAATGAAATAACGTGAGCATTAATAAGTCATATGTATGCGTGGAGAAAATTTATTTAATCTTGCTCCGGTAACGATTGAAAAGTTGTTTCCTACCACCTTCTTATATAAACATTTAGTAAATTAATGACTATTATTGTTTTCTGGTTCACTTGAGTTTTGGCTAACATGTGCTTCTGGTCGTTTTTTTACAATCCTTGACACATACATGGGTCCAAAATTACAAAATGTGCTTGGTATAACGAGTATACCACATCTGGTTCGTGTAATACGAAAAACTCCAGCTCTTTCAAAAGGCTGCAAAAGTTTCATTAATCCAATCAAATCAACATACAAATCTAAGACCTGAGTCTCTTTAAGGGCATTCATAACTACTCCGTCGTTTTCGATTGGACTCATTGTACATGTAGAGTAAACTACAACACTCCCATCATCTGCACTAAGCGCTCTGAATCCCGATAAAAGAATTTCCTTTTGACTATTAACAAGAGATAGACGCTCTTTTGTACGTCTGGATTTGAAAATGTTATTGTCGAGTACAGTACAGGAAACTCTATCATTCAGACAAGGTACGTCAGCAAGCACTCTGGAAAACTCCTGCTCAGCTGGATATTCTCTTGCATTAAACTTGGTATATGAAATCGTTCGCGGATTTCTGGAACCTAGTGTATGGGAAAAAAGAGCCAGTTCAAAGAATAGTTTAATTTTTTTTACAGAGGAGGAAAGTATTAGTATTTATACCTGTAAATTCTTCCATAATTTGTTTTACACGATTAAGACGCGAAGCCTCTAAGTCATTGCAGATTATTGCATCTAGTGACATTGTCATTAAGGAAAGCAATGATTTTGTCCCAGGTCCGGCACATAAGTCAAGTAAATTTAATCCTGGTCGCAAATCCAATGCAATGACTGGCAATATTGACGCACCATTAACGCATATGTATTCACGATGATCTATTTCAAAAAAATCAATCAATGAAAAAAGTTTTCTTAGAAAACCTTCGTTGATGCATTGATAGATAAAACCATTATGCAACCGAATGACAACGTTTATAGCTCTTATGACATACTAGAATCTTTTTCTCGTCCAGCCGCAGGAAACACAAGTGCAGATCCATTTTCAAATGAGTGTGGGATCAACAATTTAGGGATTTCTAAAGTAGAGATTGGTGACTTCAAAAATTGAATCTCTAGTTCATCCTTCCCATCTGTTTGTGTGCCAGAGTTTTCATCTTCTGGATTGTCATAACTTCTCAAGTAAGAAGCGAAATAATCGGAATCAAATGTGAAGTCGTCAACACCCTTCAATTTAGTTGATGGTACGAAATCTGAAGCAGCTGCAAAACATAAACTTCTTCACTCTCTTATGTGTCCTATTTTTTGACCGTATCCAATATAGTAGTAAAATTTATAGATGCTAGCATACCTTCTGCTACATTTGATATCACTCGTTCAAGTGGTCCTTTTACCATGTTTAGTTCTTCCCGTTTACTAGTTGGCGCGTTTTGATACAACACGTCTAATTCTTCAGCCTTTTTTGTAGCTGCAATGGCCTCAAGGGTTCTGTCCATCTGATGTAGTCGTCCTAAATCCTTTTTCAAGTCAATTTCCTTTCTCTCAGCTTCTATGATTTTTTGCTGATCTCTCCACAAGTCGGAAATATTGTAAGCACCCATATCCTGCAACTTCTTTGAAATCATTTCAACATTACCCGTGAACGAGTTCGGAATGGCCAGATACTTTGGAGGGGACAGTAAACCTAATCTCATAGAAGGCCATTGCTTTCCGAAAACGCTAGCATAAAAGTCATCATAGTGAGTCAGCGCACGCTCCACATGGTTGAAAGCATTCAATTGTACTTTCTAAGAAAACAGAGACACAGGACAGAGGAAAAAATTACTATGCATAAAAATCTTCATATTTACGTATCTACACTTAAACTGCTAATACGCCATACTCGTACTTAAAATTAATCGCACTGCTAATGACAATAAACCAAAATTGTTCTACAAACGCATCTGTTTTCTTACCCAATGTGTCTTTTTCTTTTGTTTAATATCTCCCCGTCGCACGGGACCTGTAGCAGCAGTGGAGAAACAACGACGATGCATTTTCCTTTCTCTAGTAAACTGCTCCCAGTCGCCGACACTTTCGAATAACTCAAAAAGTCAGCCACCAACAATGTTGTTACTTCACAAAATTATTACTACTGACAAAACCAGATTAAAACATAAGATATCCGAATGAACATGACAGTGTCACGAATCTCACCTCTCTTGTGTCTTGGTGAATTCACCAAACAAAATCGTAAAAAGTAATTATTTTTTTAGGATTAGAATTAGAGCAAACAACTAATCAATTAAAAAGCGGACTTTTGTACCGCTAGAATTTGGAGGAGAAATGAGATGTAATGCTCTGTTCAATGTTGAGTTTCCTCAAACTCATGCAAGTGCATCACTGACTGAACTGAACGCTTTTACTGGGCATTTGTTATTGCTGGGTATGGGTAGCATGCCAGTTTTAGTAAACGTCGGCGAGCAAAAAGCGTGTGAAGTATTTACAAAAACACAGCTGTGTTCCAGCAGCAGTTGCTGATGAGAGTAGAGAGTTCGGTGGGAGACGTATAAGTTTTATGTATGTGTAAATACGCAGGACAATTTGTTTGTAAATACATGTGAAATTGACATGTTTTATATTAACTGCCATGTGAGAAAGTCGACTAGTTATCATCAATAAATATTATTAATTAGTTAATTGCAGTTCAAACCAAACAGAAGTTTAATCATGCTTCAATATGAAAAGCAACTTCTTATTGAAGCGACGCAGGAGGAAAATCAGCTCTACATTTTTGCCAAAGGAATTCCTGTTGAACAGGTAATTGTTATTAGTCAAAACTTGTCAAAAGCTTGTTTTTTTGCGGCTCAAAATTGTTGTTGGTAATGAAAGTTCCTGATTTAAAGGTTGTATGTTTTTGTTTATTTTTTGTATTTTAAAGGTGATGACCAAGATTTTGGGTACGTACGCATGCGAAACAAGTCTTGTGTTTGTGCTTTCTGCGACAAGTACTGAGGAACAGTACTTTGTGGACCGTTTACCTGGAGAAAAGATTATGTCAGTGACAACTGAATTTAATGCGAATGAAAGGAAGGAATTGTATGCAAAAGGAGGTGTATGCTTCATAACGGCTAGAATTCTTGTGGTTGACTTCTTGAAGGATGTAGTGCCAGCAGATAAAATCACCGGGATGATTATTTTCCGCGCTCATAATGTAGTAGAGAATTCACAGGTTAGATGACCATAGAACAATTATAGTATGTAATTCGGTATTATCTTAAAATTACATTGATTATGTTATGGAGTTTAAAGTTTACTAACGTAAACATTTGTTTGGTGCTTGACTGTACATAAATGAAACAGGAAGCTTTTATTTTGCGCTTGTATCGATCTAAAAACAAGACCGGATTCATCAAAGCTTTTTCACAAAGTCCAACGTCATTTTTACTTGGATTCAGCAAACTAAATCGAGTAATGCGATGTACCTTCCTGGGGAATGTTTCATTATGGCCACGATTCCATGCGACGATAAAAGAAACATTGGCAATTGACAAGGACAGCGTTGCCTCTGACGTGATAGAAATCCAACTTAGGTTATCAGAGGAAATGCGAGAAATTCAGTCCAACCTTCTTGATTTGGTAACCTGGTCAGTCGGTGAATTGAAACGGATGGTACCGGCATTAAACGACGAAGATATAACTGTCGAGACCGCGTTAACAAAGGGGTTTGAGAAAATTGTATCAGCATATGTGGATCCAGTATGGAACACCATAAGTTCAAAATCCAAAGAAATCATGAATGATCTCAAAGTGTTTAGATTGCTTCTTGCCAATCTAACCAAGTCAGATTGCGTGACATTTTACTCCACGCTTTGCAACTATACATCCAAGAATGCAGTTCTTAGGTCATCCTGGGTGCTTACCAAGGCCTGTGAAAATATTATTACTGCATCTAGGAAGCGGATATTTGCTTCGAGTATGTCAGCTGAGCCAACAAGTTCAAAAAATAGCTCGTCTACTTTTAAACCCGAAGTTCATCCTAAATGGCTGGCTTTAGGAGAAATACTAAGTGAAATTGCTATCAAAAAGGAAAAACTGGAAAAGGAAGAGGCAGCAAAAAAGGGAGCAGAGAACGATACATTTGGTGCTCGGGTGAAAACATTAATTTTTACCGAAGATGTTCGAACTAGTTCTGACTTGCGGGACTTTTTATGTCATGGAAGTGAAGCCACGCTAGCGAAACATATCAGAAATAGCGATAACATAAAGATTGACTTGCCTCCTGACCTTCTTCAAACATTGAACAAAATAAGCCAATTGCGAAAGGAAGCCAGGATGCTTCGCAAAGGAAAGCAGAACGACATTGGTTCAAGTGACGAAGAAGCTGACAAAACAACCGAAGTTCAAGTTACGCTGACCCAAATTGAGCGAAAGTATACAGATGTGGAGTTTTTGCAAACTCCAGTTTTCATCAGACCTTTCAAAGATAATGGCGGAGGCGAGAGCGAGGCCTTTGCTATTTCGGAGTTATTGAATAAACTCAGGCCGGATGTATTAATTCTGTTCGATCCAAGTATTGAAACAATAAAAATTCCTCATTAATCATGGTGTAATTTATCATCAAATCCAACTAAACTTTTCACACTTGTTTGGTTGCAGATTTACAGCTTGTACGAAATATTGAAGTTTATCGAGCTCGGGTGGCTGAGTCTCAAACCATAAAGGTCTACTTTTTATCATTCCGCAATTCTGTGGAAGAACAAATTTATTTGACATCTATTCAACGAGAAAAACAGGCATTTGAGAAACTTATTGATGAAAAGGGTTCTATGGTATGCGTAAAGTCAATGAAAGCAAGTGTTTTCAAACATGCTTTATATCAATCTTTTAATTTTACACAAATGTTTTTCTCATTATAGGTTGTTCCTGAAGAACGTGAAGCTAGGGATGAGCTTAATCAGGATTTATGGAGAGATCCCAGGAAGGCTAATGAAACAGTTAGCACGAGTGGACAATCGAGACGGAATATGGAGTCTGAACAAAATGGTAGTAGTACCAAAGTTTGTCATACTTTTAAGATCAAAAGCATGTTTCAAATTAAAAACAAAAAAATAATTAATTTCTTTGGTGAAAATATTGTGGTCTTTAGTTCATCATGTTATCCTTCTGGGAGACTTTACAAGCAGGCGGAAGCTATGACTCGGCACTACAAAAAACCAATTGTCCTCATTGAGCACGAACAGCAAGCTCAGAGTGTAAAAGCCGGGATTCGTTACAGAAACGGTTCGTTTGAATCTTAAAAGCAAATGTGGCCTCAAATTTAATCTGTTGATGCACGTGAAATATTTATGTATTAAAATCTTTGTTATTTTTGTCCATAGAGCTGCAGCAGATAATGCCTAAACTTCAGCTATTGACAATGAACTTTCCAAAACTGAAACTGGTCTGGTCCCCCGGAGCGCATTATACATCGGAGTTGTTTCATGTAAGTACTTTTAGTAAGAGTTAATAACTGTAACGTTGCAAATGTAAGTAAGCAGCAATGCATTCAGAGTCATGTTATATCTGGATTTGTTATTGCTAAATGTACACATATGTATGTTTGCAGGAACTTAAACGTGGCAAGCCACAACCTAATCCTGATGAAGCCCTGTCAATTCTGAAGGAAGCTACGGGTATATCGGTCTCGAAATATAACCCAATTCCACATTCGTTTCTATCAAAAATGCCAGGAATCGACTCCAGAAATGTTTATACCCTTTTAAACCGCTGCAATTCTTTGGTCGATTTGGCTAAAATGAGTGAAGAAGAGCTAATGGGAATTTTGGAAAACGCACAAACTGCGAAAGCCCTGTTTGCAGGATTTCATGGTAAACCTCTATTTGAAAATTCGGAAGCCAGTGGTAGTGGAGCGTCCACTTCCAGTAAAGCAGCAAAACCAGGTCCGAGTAAACCAGCGGCTCCTTCAGGCTTTAGAGTTGGTGTGAAAGATCGGGCTCGTCGTAATAAGAAATAATTTTAGTGTGAACTTTTTAATATATTTCCTGTATACGTTTGTCAGTATTATTTCCAGGTATTATCCGTGTAAGTAAAACCCTTAGTGTAAATGTAAGATTTCCATTGTATGAGTTAGTACACAAAATAAAATAAATACCAAATCAATTTGAAAACAAAATAGAAATTAAGGTTTTTCTATTCATCTGAAACGCAACGAGGTGATCACCTTCAGTTATTCATTATTAATTAATCATTAATAATGCTTCCATTAATGAAACATTTCATGGTCATGCCACAATATTAAAAGTAAGTTCACTGAACATTAAAAGTATGACATTTTTTTATGCGCGTAAACAGATGTGCAGTTGGTAAAAGGTAATGTATCTACGTATACTTGAGACAGGAAACGCTGTTGCTGACAGTAGAGGCTTTTTTGTTGAGAAAAGATAGATTTCTCTTATATGACAAAAATGTGTTATCTTGGATCACCCATGTCTCAGTTAACCCCAGTGATGAGAGAACTCTACCTCCAATAAAGAGAAGACTTATTATATAATATAATAGTCTGAAAATGCCGACTCTATTTATCTCAAATAAAATTGACATCGTGAGTCCAACCAGAAATGGTAAGATCGTTACTAATTATTGGTGGTCCCAATAAATTTTCATTTTAGCTAGATCCGTTCAAGTAATATTATTCGGTATTAGTATTAGTGTTGAAGCAAAATGACGTTTAATCATGATATTGCATGTGTAAATGACCTACTCAGCTATAATGGTACTCCATGAACGAGAAAACTAAATTGAGCAATTTATACCGAGTCAAATATGACAATGGTTTTAACCATGGTTCAACGTGGGTTACAAGTCATCCGTCTGTAGTTAGTTTATTTTACTATGTATATTTAAACCAATAAACAAAACTTAATAAAAAATTTAATTCTGATGGGTCTTTAATTTAGTGCTTATGATGGTTCAAAAAATGTGATGCAAAATTTCAATGGTAATGGTTTAAAAAACTTTGCAAAAATCTTAAATCATGTAGTTTAAAAATTAAAGTGGACAGACGGACAAGCAGGATATACTAATAAGCTCTGCTGTATGAACCGAGCTAATAATTAAGGTTTAATAGTTTACTAGTAAGGTGACGACTCGACTAGGTTATGTAATGCAATCAATAATACCAGTAATTACAGTTGTATGTATTGTATTGTGGATGTTGAAAGTTTTGACAATAACCGACACTCTAGAGACAATTGGAAACACTTTGCATACAATAAAAAACAATATATAACACTATTGATCCTAATTAAACCTCACGCCAGAAATCTACACAATGAAAATGAAAAGTGGATTTATGCATTTGCACTTCTTGTGGACATTGGCAGAGTTCACAATGTGAACGTCACCAACATTTTAGCTAAGCTGATACTGTGGCAAGACGAGTCGTTGTGTCGACTTTAGAGTCAAGTGCTTGCGAATTCATATGCGATCACCTCATTTTTTATGATCGCAATTGCATTGTTTTCTTATTCCCGTAACACCCAATAACCAACAACGGTTCAGCTCTCATGCCGGTTTAATTTGTAATTGTTAGAGGGGATTGAATTAATGAATCGAATTTCACAAAAATTTGCACATGCCAAGAATTTATCGCCATTTCCTATAACAGTTATTTTTATTTTTGTCAGTTTTACCGAAGTTTGTTGATTGAAGAGTTTTGAGACGCATAACATAATACTACATGATAAAAGATAGATGTGTATAAAATACCTAATTTCCTGTAAATGTGTGAATTAAAATGTCAGATAGCATGTTGTGTAGTGGACAGGCAGAGGCATAATAATTTAAATTGCTGTGATTTAATTTTACCCGAACATTACAGCTACACCAATGGTATTGAAGCTTTGTAGTAAAAAAAAGGTTCCTGAAATGTTAGAATAGAAACTAAGCATTTATGAAATTTAGTTTTTTTATACCTCATACGAATGTAGTTTTCAACAAATGATTTTAGTTGATCTTTTCTTCGCGATGGTCATTACAGAAAATAGTAATAATTGCAGTAAAATAATTGCACTTTTGTGATATAGGAAACCTCCGTAGGGCGGTACGGCAGCGGGTGTAATGCGGAAATGCTCTATGTAATTTGAAAAAAAACCTTTCAAGCTTGATGTACATGCATTGTGTATGTCTGCATCCTCATCAATGTCGTTAAAGACAATTTTAACTCAAAATTACATGTTCCTCAGATCGTAAACATAAAATATGCAATTTTCACTTTGAGATGTTTTCAAGATGATAGTCTTGGCTGAAAAGGGAAATTAAAAACATATTAATTTCAATTTTGTTGAGAAAACTCTTCTGTAGTTTATTGCGTAATGCACAATCTTCTGTATATACTATTATATTTATGAAGGCAATTTCTAAAGTCGAACCTCAAGTCTAAGACCCTTCATTATTTTTTAAACATCCACCCATATAGCCACCTCAGCAGTCAACATTCATTTTATTCCTCAATTGTTTTTGTGACATGATGATCGAAATCCAAATCGTACCCATCACCTGTATCCCCATCCATTTCGTGTTGACGCATGACTTTTTGCCTCGTTAAAGTAAATGTATGACATCTTCATATGATTTTTTTAAACACTTTAGTGAACCCTTACGCACCAATTAAGTCACAAAATTTTGAATTTTTAAGTTGAGGTGTTTACACTTAAAGTCTACGTGTACAAGCACAGATTACATGGCAAAAGTACATGATGATTATTACTGCTGCACGCAACTTCCCAAAAAAAGCGTTGCAGAGGAATAAAGATGTCACAAGTAGATTATAAGATATAGCTCTTTAAATATGAAGGCTCTCATATATTTTGCCAGGGTAACATTTTTATTATTTTACAAGCTGCAGATAATCTTTTATGTACACATTTTATACAAGGAATCCCTTGAATGTTTAGCAAAAAACGCTTTCTGAAAGTTGTAGTGAAAGAGATTTGTTGGCAATAACATTTAGCAATTTAATATCGTAGGAATTACAATTGTCACCGACAAACAAATAACGCATCTAAACATATGAGACAACTGTCGTACAAAATAACTTTTTAAACATCATTACATATGTATTACAGTCGCCATCAATGAAAGTACATAAATTACTAAAAGTGGAAAAGTAAGGCAAAAAAATGCTGCATGCATGAATCCGTTGATGAGACCATGTCCTCCCTCTTCCATGATTCATGATGCGCATCAATTTATTTTCATTTCCCGTTGTTGAAAAAATGGATTTTAAATGTGACATTGTGAAAAGCTAATGAACGGACAAGAACCCACTATACTACCATGCAGGAAATTTACAAAGTGGACGAGTGTATTTCTGGGATGGCGAATTCATGTCTTGTAAGTAATGTGAGGAGACATAAATTTCAATAATTTATAACTGCGTGGTCCGTTTTAAAGGTCTGCATATTTTTGCAGAGATATAAACACTATTTATATACATTTATTTCACTGTTATTGTGTCCTTTGAAGGGACTCCTTTCTCATTTTTAAGTTGAAATACCACCTTGTCAATGAACCATTTTGCTAAAAGGCCATAAAGGTTTTACTGAATACTCACTGTAGTTTTTAAGTCACATACTTTGCAAAAGGAATCTGGCTTAACGCGCATTTAAAAGTTAAAATTTATTTCCCAGTTTTAAAGATTTTGATTTTGGATTTTTGGATCCCACGATCAATTTCAAATATAGTGGTGGTGGGCAAGATATGCTCAAAATTAAGATCAAAAGATGCATCCGTGTCCGCGTCGCCTTCACTGTAAGTTGTGGTAGCAGTGATACGTTTAAAATTTTACCATGAAAAGATTAAGTGATCGCATGTGCCGATAAAAAAAAAGTTGAATAGGTTACGATATTTGAAGACGATATTGCAAAAAAAGGAAATGTATTAATGCGATCAATGTACTTTTAATGATGGAAGTAAAGGCGTCCAATATAAATTTGTACCGTTACTACGATATTTTGCGCAAAGGACAAAGTCATTTTTCACCCTCGCCATTCACGCATTGTCAAAACAAATGGGAGCTTTTCAATTAAGATGACTACACGAATAGCCATAAGCCAACATGAAGTTTATCTTAGGTATTCCAATCCGAAGTGAAAATGGCAACTCATATATATTTACAATAAATAAAACGCATTTTGCTCTCAATGAGGAGTCAAAAGGCTAATTCTTATTTGAAGTTACGACGAGATGGGGATGCTGGTCAGTGCGATTCTGAAAAAGAAACACGTTTACACAAGGGAAATCCTGTTACCTAAGTGCTTATGTTGATTTTATTTCATTTTTAATGAATAATGCACAAATTTAAAAGCTACACATTGACTCAAGTTATTCCCCTCCGTTGATGTCAAGGAAAATGTGTATTATTAACATAACGACATTGCAAAACCAAAGATTCTTGATTCACCACACACTGTCTTTGAAAGTTTGAAAACACAAGGCACATTTCAAATTTTACGACTGCATTCGATGCTGCCATATCTTTCTTTGCATTACCTCATTACTACACTAATATGTACTGTAAATGCATTCAACAATGAATGGCAGTGTCAAGAAAAGTGTAGGCATTGTGATTTACTTGACACTGTCGAAAAAGGGTGGACAAACGCAATGTTTGTTCCTGCGTTGAACGTCATCAGTCATCATTATCATCAAAATCATTTGCCGGCCAGTGAACAATATTAACGGAAATTACAAAATGGCATCTATATAAACAGCATGACCACTGATCGCATTTATCGTCATTGTAGTCAAAAATATCAGCAAAACTATAACTACAAACGACAAGAAGTAAGCTTTGATTGAGCGCAGCAGGTGCAATTGCATTACATTTTTTTATCATTATGAGCATTTAAAAAGTATCGACGTAAATTGCAACCCGTTCCTATTTAGACAGACAACAACAGAAAATGTAACACTTGGTCGATTCATATAAATTAAGACTTTTTTCTTTGTTGGAGTCCCCATAGTAAAAATCTTAGCATTTTAACCTGCAGGTCACGTAAGTATACATATCCGCATATTTTTTATAAAAAAAACAACTTCAAAGTTTGAGTGAACGTTCGATAAAATTATGAAACTCGAACTAGCATAGTTTCAGCAAACTATAGTATTAAATAATGATATTATTATAATGAGGGATGTCTGCTAAATTATGGAATAATATTTGTAGAATATAGGTAGTTATTTTTTAAAAGAGATGCTGAGTCACTAATAAAGGTACCTACATCGAGTAATTTTCTTATCAATCCTATCACTTGGCTATTTAGCTGTAAGCTCTATTAAAGACATAAGTAAATCTTTTGGAGCCTAAAGATAGGTTTTTCTACAAAAAAAATCTAGTACTTATTTCTTCAAACTTCATATACATAGGCATTTAGGCATATTTGTGCACCTTCAAACCTTCCCATAACAATAATTGGATGAATAATGTACACCTTTTGGTAGACTCCTTAACAGTTTTTTTCCCTATACAGTGTTTCATTTAAGAAAAAAATAAGTACATCAACGTCTGCTGCTGGCTGATATACTAAGTACTATGTTATTTATATCACATACATAATATACCTACATACACCTATTATTACAAAAAATTGTTAAATAGTAATATTTTAGGCTTGCTAACGACAAATAGCTGGTTGGATTTTTTAATATGCTTCATTCAAGCTTGTATCAACTTCTCTTTTTTAGAAAGACATGTGCAAACAGTATATGTACATAGGTACATACACATACGCATAAATATGTAAACTGCAGAGAGTGAAAGTCAAGGTACATGCTTGCCATGCACAGAAATACATACATACCATGTGCATGCAATGTTTGGACAACAAGAGATTTCCTTAAAGAGATAAGAATGATTCCTATGTCCATCATTTTACACATCTATTTTACTACATCGTAATAATATTTTGCATGCCAAACCGTCTCGGTAAACATTATACAACTTTTTAAATGGCATTTCCTTCGTGAGACATGACCTTAGGCCAACTTGGATCAGAAATCTTTTACTCAAACTGACTCACTGACAAAAGTCACAGCCAAAGTGTTGTTCCTCTTGTTGTTGTTTTGGTTACCAGTTTGTTGTTGACGGTCGAGATGAATGTGATGCATTTTTTTTTCAATTGCCTTTGGCTGCAGCTTGGCAAAAAGTCACTTGAAAATATTTCATATTCATTCATCTATTATAAAAAGGATGTGCTTCAAAAGTACATTTCAATAAATAAATTGTTTTTAGTTGCATATGGTCCTCCTAAAAAAGACTATAAAAATGTGGTTGTGGTAATAATGACTAATCATAATAATAACAATTTCTGTTATGTGATTGCTCATGTTTACTTGTTTGTTTTTTTACTAAATAAAGTAGCGTTTTGTGTACAATATTTTATTTTTTTATACCAAAGTACACGCACATACGCATAAAATATGAATCACCGTTCAAACCACTACAATGCACGTTAATCAACAAGTAGCATATTATTTGAATAAATTGCATCAGAAATATACAAATATAAATTGTTATAAAATAGATGCCAATAGTATACTCATACATTTACGTGCATGGGTACTTGATCACAAATTTTTCAAATTCTAGAAAAAATGTAATAATTTTTTGTAGTAAATATATGTACTAGTCCTGGGTGACTATTTACCACTTAATAGATAGATATACAAACTTGTTGTTGAAGTGGAAAAGGTAAGCTGATTTTTTTTTCGCTTAATAATAATTATTGTTTTTTTAATATCATTTTTCGACCCATGACTTTACATACAAAAATGTTTTAATCACTGCACTCGCACTCTATTTATTTATTATTCTGCATTCTTTCTTCTTCCTAAAGTAATTAGGTAAAGTGTATTTCATTCTCAACGAACATTTAAAAAGTCCAAAATCATATGAATTGATGAAAATATTGATAATAATAATTTTGATGTATACTAAATCAGTGAATGAATTGGTACATAAATGCTTGATCTGGTTCAGTCTAAAAGGATATCATTTTTTGAAAAAATATTTTTGAAAAACATCCAAGATTATAAGTATAACATGGTAATAAACTAGTGATTTATAATGCAAACCCTATAATGCGTAAAATATATTTGTTTCACATGATGTATCAGCAGATCATAATATTGAATATGAATGTACATGCTACTGATTAGAATTACTCACGCACACCGTTACACACATCATTAAACGTGCACCTCTATCTACACATTCAAATCAGATAACATTAGAAGACTTGTTGAATCAACTAGCGTAAAAAATCAGATAGATATCAACAGTTCTCCCAACTATGTTGCCGCGCAAGAAAACCACTTTTGCTCTAGTAAATCCAAAAAAAGAAGTTCCTGTAATAATTGCTGTTACTTCATAAGCTAACAATGAAGGAAACAAAGACCCACAAAAAAAGTAGAGTTCTAGTAACACGCTGAAAAGATTTATGACACAAAAATTCCCAATAATAATTACCTGTGTATAAATTGTATTTTTGTAAATAATGTAGGTAGACTAAAAGCAAGTATTGACACTATTAGTACTGCGGAGAAAAAAAAGTTTCTACCCAACCACAAAACTTTTTACTTCCGACATTTATCAGTCTTCCACACTGCATTAATAATAATAACGATATTTGGAGCGGTTACGCAGCTCTGAAGGAGTTTGTGATTCAATTTGTTGCAACTCTTAGGTGCACACACGTACACGCGCAGGGCGCACACATTTATTGGATTAATTGCTATAAGGTAAGAAAACTGCAAGTAGGAGAAAAAAATGAAGTATTTCGCTCACGTAAGCGTACCAGAGTGCATTTTGCATAATGTGTCAAAAATCAAGTCAAACAATTTTAGGTAGTCTGCTTTTACTTGGTGTCTGGGTGTGGTAGTGGCAATTCGCTACTACTACGGTGTGGTCAACCGGATAGGTCACCACCTCAAGCTTATGTAATCATAAAAAAAAGTAAAAAAAAGTGAACCAACGGCGACAACACCTATACAAAAAGTAATACGAAAAATTCAATCAATACAAAAAAGTAAATTCAAACAAAAGTAAATTAATAGCACCTCCGCTTTGAAAAAAATCAAATTATTCAGTACACCATCTCAATGCAACAAAGTCAAAAGTTGGCAATCGCTAATAGGTAACAATCATGCATGTATAAAACCACGCCATTATGAATTGTTTTTCCTCCTTTTTGTGGTAGGTAGGTAGTCGTAGTGTGTAAAGCATGATATAGATATAAATGTAGTTTTAAAAATCTAACAATGTATTTTTAAATCGCACGTGAGTTGCGGCAATAGATAACGCTTTGTTGTCGATATGTACATACATACAATATTTATGTGCTGCACATAATATACATATTTGATACATTTACGATCAATATGATCAGTCATTCTCATTCATTATCATTTACTTTTTCGCCACTGTTTTTTTTTATTTCTTGACTGCCTCTGCTGCTCTCTTGAACTGATTGACTTCCTTATCCGCAATGAGCCAGGCAGGATGTAGTTTACGAAAAGTCAAAAGAGAAGAACAAATGACGATTGACTCAACTCAAAACCATCATCAATTGTTGTTGCTGTGTAGTTGTCATCGTTCTCCTAATAGTCATTACCACCATCGTCATTATCATCGAAAATCGCTACCATTATGTAATAATTTTTCTTATTGTGCAGGTCGCAATAAAGAAGCAAGAATACAAAACTATCTGGATTTTTATGCATGTCTTCTTTCTCTAACTACACCCGTTCCCACTAATTATGAATTACCAAGTGTACTTTATGTTGAACACAGGCAATATGTCTTTCTGTAGAAGAGATTATTACACTATTTCATCATTATCTTCATCCTCCTCCTCTCAAAGAGGAACGACAGCGATATGATGAGCGTGTCGACAATGTAAGTGCTGCTACTTTGTATGTACATTTACTCCCATGTGCCTGTAATTATCGTAATGCATTATTAATGCGTACGATTTTTTATACAAAAAATAATAATTTTAATACGACACTTAGCAAAGCGCTAAGAGATTTTATGTCATTATGTCAGCAAAGTAGAGTAAAAAATGTATCAAGTACCAGAAGCCCCGCACCACAGTAAAAGAATGACCGATGACCACAACAACGACAACGCAGCCAGAAACAATAACAAAGATAAGGAAATTGGTAGCGTATAGGTAATTGCTATGTTGTACGTCCTGAATGAGATAATTTGTTAGTTAGTTATATAATTATTATTTATTTATTCGTCATTAACTTACGACTACTTGTGCTATTCACCGGTTGTTCGAAGGAGGAGTAGTAGTAGGTAGGGAGATACTGCATTACACACATGAATACGTGCGTGCCACTACCGTTATCATCATCAATCAGCTAATTTGTAATTTCCCAGTCCCACACAGCACATTTAAACCTTTGACACGTACGAAACTATCAAAACTGTTTACACAGTAAAACTGTATGATATCATCCATATAGGAACATGGCTATGTGATAACATCAATCAGAGCCATATCACTTATTATTTTTTTACCATCATTCAAACTCAATTACAGTTTCGGTTTAGGACTTCCCTTTGATTTTGAAATTATTCATACTTTGCGCCTACCTACTTTAATTCTATTCCACTTCAAATAACCGCAGATGACAGATTCCTTTTCCACGTCCTAGAAACTCCATGGTGTCGTCATACACATGACAAAAAAATCTGGGGTAGTGTAGCCTAATTCAAATATCATGAAAACAAGATTAGTTCATTAAAAATTTTAGGGCATCTTGCACAGGAAAAGTGTGAAAAATATTAGATATTTGCTAAAAAAAAATGACAATTATAAAAACTCTTGTAAAAAATGTATTCAACACTTTCGTGTAATCTTTTCAACGAGCAAATTAATCAATGAAAAAAAACTTCAGTTGTGAGTTGCAATCAAGTACCGCACAGCTTGAAGAAGATTGCTGCAAATTTAAAGTCATTACACCCTAGAAACCATTGCGTGTTGACTTAAATTTTTACTGTGATCAGCGAAAACATATTTTTTTTACACAGAAAAGCTTTCAATAGAATGCCGTAAATACGTGACGAGGTAATGATTTTCTTCAAAATTGTGCTTGGCGTTGACCGGCAAATAATCTGCCGGGGTTTATTGTCAGAACTTATAGTAGAATTTGTAAATTCTAAACCATTCATGATCTTATTACGTGTGCTAGTGTGTGTGTATGGCGTATGGATGAACAGTAAGGAGGAGTGAAGAATGCTATCATACAGATACAGTCACGAAATTACTTTACTCATACAGCTTTTAAATATCACTAATTGCCTGTTTCTAAAAAAAAAAGTTTCGAATTGTTCATCTTTGCACCTTACGTACATAAATACTAGAAAACACTATAAAAATTAACTCATTTAATTTTACAATTCTCACATATAATTCATTTAAATGCATCAACACAATTCAAGCTAAATACAACAAAACATCAAAATATTGCGTGTCAGCATCTTTTAATTTCTTCCCTATCAGTAACATCAAGTAATGCTTACATAAGCTTTTGGTTGTACTTCACATCTCCATTTAAACAAATTCATATTTACTAATCAATTCCCTATTAATAAACACTTACTGCCTAGCACAAACTATCAGTTTTATGATATGAAATATACATTTCAAAATCCAAAAGCTACATGAAAAAACGATATACCTAAGCCTCCTCACGCACATTCATTAAAATCTAAAAGAATGTGTATCAATGTTAATAAAAGTTACCTGAACAACATTGCAATAAAATATTGGCTTGAATACGTACATATCATATATTTTAAAACATTTCTACAAATTACGTGCAATTGTTGTTTAATAGGGAAATAAGTAAATGCAACAACTACACTGTGGACTACAGTAGTAGTAGTATCAATACCATAATATATCTAAAGATAAGATTACTTTGACTTATAGACAGTTTATAAGTCGTCACTATAGTGCACTATATAATGATGCGTGTCTTCCTCTCAGGTTTATTATTATTTATTTCATTACCTTACTACTACACACACGACGGACGTGGTTCTTGCTCTTTCTGATTTTTTAGAATTAAATACTGTATATACATACTTATTTGGCAAACACAAATAAACTGTAGAGTATAACAGCTTGGGCGTGAATATCACTTACCATTTTCTCTAGCAGCATTGATACCTTCAAGCGAGTTAATAAACCAGCTTGCTAATAATTTCCCTTATGGGTCATCAAGTCAGCTTACATTATAATTAAATTACAAAGTTTTTTCAGTGATACTCTATTATAAAATATTAGTGTTACGTGATGCTGATTAAAAAATTGGAATGTAAAATGCACTTAAGAAACACAAAATTGTAGATGTTAACGATTTTTGGTATAAATACCTGAAGTAAATCAAAAAGAAAAAAAATGAGGTGGAATTTTTGTCATTTTTTATTCGTGTAATTTAAGGCTTCTCGCTTGAAATGCATTGAATTTGCTTAGCATGAGCACATAATATAATATTTTACATGAATGGATACACTAATTTCTCCAAAGACGAAAATGACGCTCTCCATAGCAAACACTACATAGCCATATTTTTAGCTGGCAGTTGACGAGAAGAAAAGAAAAGTTAAACAAAGTCTAGATTAACCTATCACATTTGACGAGAAAAAACCGACATCGCTTTGCACCACTACAACATCAATTAGATAATACTTTAAAATGGCTTAAGGCTGTTTTGTGTAGGTATGGGTACTTGATAGAAAAGAAAGAAGCTAACGTGGTCACAAAATGTATAACCGGATAATGACAGACAACAAAATCAAGAATGCAAGAAAGTGCAACTTGCAATTGTGCACATCACTTGCAAAAAGATATTCCTATATAATAATTGATATTGCATGTCTTCATGGGTAAGTCAAAAAATTAGGTACATTATTCTTACTCTTAGCTACTCTTGTAGCTGTGTACGTGTGTGAGTGGAAGAAGGTGCCGAAATGTTGAGTACTTATATTTTTTGTAATGAAAATGTATGACTAATTCAACAAAACATGCAAATATATACCTAATATGAAAAGTGTGCCTAAGTACAGTGTGTACTGAGAAAATTGTTTGAATTATGCTGAAGTCGTTGGATTTATACGCAAAGTTTATACAGTCGATTACAAGTGTATTGATTAGATCGAACAGGTGCATGCTGCTGGTGCAATTGCATTAAAGCTCAAAATTTCAGGGTTCAAAACAGTGACACCAGCACAGAAGCTAGCTTTTTCATATAACATTGTGTATGCCTATGTCAGTAAATAAGATATGAGTTGAGAAGAGTAGTAATAAGTTGAATAGTGCACGTAAACATTTCTAAAAACCTGTTAAAATGTCTTACGGTGTGTGCGGTTGCTAATTAATACATTATATTACAATCATAAGATACATCGGTTCACATGTGGTTGAACAGGTATCCCAATCGCATTTTGAGTAGTTTGTGCAGAGCCCAACTGTTTACATGCTGAGAGATAGTAATATGATAACTATGATAAGCAAGAAAACAGTGTGGTGATGATGACTTTTGCTGGCAAAGATATCTTTTAATTTGTCTTTGTTGCTGTATTTTGTTTCTATGAAGGGTTGAGAGAAAAACAGAGAATTTATGCTTAATTTTTGGGAAGCTGAAATAAACTTTGATAATACTTATTATAATAATATATTCTACTTCCATTTTTACTAGTCTGCATCATCAACTCAAATATTGGTAGAGTGCCCTGTAGAGCAGTAAGCAACATGCATTTATCTGAACAAGTAAATCTACTGATTCTATTATTTCTATGTCTATAGATTCTTGTGTGCTTCGGAATTTTACTTTGCTCATATTTTATATCTTGTTCTTGCGATTGCACAAATTTTATTAGGGTTATTACTAATGATAGCAGAGGACAATTTAGTTTAGCGTATGACGTTAAAGCGGCAGTCCAGCTATTTCAAAGATATCTCTAATTATTTGTATTTATCTTAACTCAAGTAGGTAATACAACCTCCATGTACAATGCAAAAAATACCAAGCTATTTGTCCTTCCTTGTTTGTAGTATTACATAGGTCTGCATAGTACACGTATGACACGAAAAAGTTCCAAGAGTTTTGATGGATTATATGTAGTTACAGATGAAATGGCAAATATGAAAATAGATTTAAAAGATTACAGATTGCAACCATTCATTTAGGAAGAAAAAGGAGTGAACCGACAGACATCAGTTGGAGAATCAGCACGAAGGATCGCAACGGCAATATTTACTTACTTGTAGTATGCATGTGCTCGTAATTTATATAAAACGAGCAAACGCTCATGATTTGTTTCATTGTTTGCATACCTTGTAAATGAGCAAAAAAACGTGCTCAACTTTTTATTGTTGTGAATAGTAATGTAACAACAGTATCATATTCCGCAGACTCCAACTCTACTGAAGAAATTTTTGATGCTTAGTTGAAGGGTGCTCCTCTGTATGCATGGGAAGTGAAAAACTTTTTACCCACGCATACATGAATGAATCGAAGAAAAGAAAAAAAAATTGATACACAACATCATATATATATTTGACTGACTTGACCTGTTGGACTGGGTCACTGGACGTTTAGTGATTTTTGAATTCACGCTGAATATCATATGTCTACTTACATAATAGAGACAACACCTCGAACATCTCTTTAGCATTTTCTTTTAATAATGCAATGCAGCAACAAAGAGAAAAGCATTTTTGCTTATTTTCCACTCACCCTCATGTTTACCACGTTTTGATAGTTACTTATGGCTTATCAGTGATCCGGCCCATTCATTATAATTGTTACATGCATTCACGCAGCTATGCACGTACATTTTGTACTTTTCCTTGTAAATACATATCAAAACGACCTATGATCCGAGAGTACACATGTACTAGTCATAATAATATTGGCAAAACCACACTGTACTCTTGCATGCGTTTTTTATATGGCACGGTTAAAAAATGAACAATTGCTTATTGTTAATGTTATGAACAGGTATACGCATTTGCAAAGTACACATCATTCTTAATAACTTTTGACCCAATGAAGATTGATAAGAATAGCTCAGACCTGTTCTGTTTAGTATCGTTGCAAAATATATTGTGTGCATGGCGCAGTTCGTAATAAAATGAACAAAGTCGCGCACGTATTTACCAAGTGTTATCGCATAGCACCACGCGATCCCAACCATCAACAATAAAAAAAACATTATTACGTTAGCTGTACTGCGCATAGTGCGCATCATACTAATGATTATAGGCAATATTAGAACAAATAGAGTTCATTTTCGCATTTCCCTCTCGTAAGGTAGATTTATAATAAGAGTTATATTTAATATAACTGCATAATAACAATCTTTACCACGTTGTGAAGACAACGTAATGGAGACATATACGTAACAAGTAACGTGTGAACGTAGTTAATAGCGGACAATATATTATTTCATAGCGTGTGTATTCAATATGAAGCAGTCCTTCATGGTCAGTGCGGAAGTTGTAGTGACAGATTGGTTTGATTATTAAAACAACATGGAGTGCCGGAAATTTTTTTAGTTCTTTTCACACCAGTGATGCGGCAACATTAAATGTGGTAGGGAAGATGCAGGGTTAAATTTCGCAGTTGCGTAACAAAAATACTACTTGTTGCAGTGAGCAATGAGCAGTTAGTTCAGTGATGATGGTGCAATAGTGATGAGGAGAACTGATCGCAGAATTGGGCTCTGCATTTGAAAGCGCCTGCAATTTACTTTTCGCATGTAGGGTCAATTGAACTGGATATTATACGTTGTTTTCAGACAATTATAGAAACCGTTAAAGCTGAGGCGCTGAATGTTTTTGTTTTTAACTCTGAAAGAGTTTTAAAAGTGCTAGTGAATCTGTTGTGCTATAGATTATCATGATAAAAAGTAAACTTCTGAAAAGAAAATAATATTTTCGGAGTGTATGTTTTCAAATGTGAACTTTTATTTTTAAAATATTTTAAACATTTAACTATTTTTGCATAATATTTTACAGTGATATTTTTACAGCATTTTGTCTCCTCAATGGGAGTCATTATGGCCAACAAGATGATTGTGTTTGCAAGTGTGTTTTCTACTCTGGTGATATGTTGCCTGGCAGTTACACCACTTAGTCCTGAAGAGCTTCGACAAATTCGGGACTTTACTGCAAAGGCACATATGAAAAGATTGCAAAATTACCCTGATCAAGTGATGACTCCATCAACTCACTATCTCGGAAGGAGGCTACCGGAGAAACAACCTAATATTTTCATGCAAGCTCCTACAAACAGTGCTGGGGTTTCAGTGAAACCCGGCCCTTTACATATTGAGCCACAGCAAGCTGGTGCGGTTCAAAACTATCTGGTAAATTACCCAATCACCGCAAATGTTGCTCAAGCTCAACAGGGACAATTTTTTCAACCAAGACCACCGTCACCACAGCAGCTTCAGCAGCAAATCCAACAACAAATTCAGTATTTGCCAGTTCAAAATGCTCCTCATATTAATGGGCCACCAAGAGGACCACCTGTTCCACATTATAAACGTCCATCTTTCTTTTCGTTTGGAGGCCCTGAATCCGCCCCACCCACCTCTCTGCTTCAATTCTTTTTTCCCAAGAGACCTGCCCGCAGACCGCAAAGTTTCCGTCCACCACTCCGATTTGAGTATCCTCAAAACGCTCCTAATCCCGCAATTGTCCAACATCATCAAAATTTGCACAATATTATGACTCAGCAGCATCTTTTAACAGTTCAGCAACAACA
>JAHZMZ010005436.1:0-21861 GCA_027743805.1 Lepidocyrtoides sp. E14
TCCTCTTTGTTTTCCTCATTTTTCATTATGGAATGTCTATCCGAATTTTTTCCATTAGATTGTGTCCTTCCTTTGGATTAACAGCCCACCTCAACTGCCAGCAGATATTGACCTTGTGTTGCGCTATCGCCTTGCTCACCCCTCACGTTTGCTTCAAATATTTGTGTCTTCAGATCCTTCAGCGGTTGAGCAGGTCACGTTTCTCTCTACACTTCAATGCACTGGTGAGACATTTTATTTCCTAAGATTGATTCTTTCCCTTCAAGCCGTTTCAAATACTAAGGTGAACGTTAATGAATACAGTTGTCACAACTGGGATTTTGGTGGTCGTTGGGATCAGCTCGTTGTACACATTCAAGGTGCTACAGTGGCTACGTCAAAGCCTTTATGACGATTCTTCTCTTCTCCAGAACGTCAAAAGTTTGGTAGTAAATTGTTCCAGAACCTTTTTTCTCCACTTGAGAAGGTCGTTGGGAAGGGATGCAGGGTTGATTGATGCAACAGCAGCAGCAGCAGTCACAAGGAATAATAATGGAATGGATAATGATGGGAAGCAGTTTCAGTTATGCAAGCGTCCATCCGATTTGCAATTGCTTGCAAAAAATGGATCCCCAGTTTTCGGTGGTAGCAGCAACAGCAGATTGTTCCGTTCAAGTAGAGAAAACAGTTTGGAGCGGAGACTATTGACAAAGGATAGGACGCCTTTGGCGGACTGTGATATTGCATCTGGAGAAGAGGATATTAATGACATACAGGTTTGAAAGCTAAGAGGAATCAATACTGTTTTTACAGATTGATTACTATCACTGTAATGGATATTTTCATTGTCATTTCATCAGGGGCAATATTTTGGTCCAACTGTAAGGTCTTCAACCCTGTGCATGGAATTAATGGGTTCCAGCCCAGAAGAGTCACCTGTACATGCCTTAAGCCCTGGAAAGGTATAACTGGAACATAGTCTCGTTTAACTCGTAGTTTAAAAAAAACCTACGATATTTGTGCCCGGTTTAAAACTCTTACCACTCTTTTAATTTTTGCAGCAACAAGCATTAAGATTGTCGCCAAGGAAAGGAAATCGTCTGAATCAAGACCAAAACGAGTCATCATGCTAAAAAACTGTTAAAAATGAGTAGAAGGAAACCTACTGTTTCCCAGTCATGGATTTACTGAATTAACGAAAACTGCAATAGTTAATAGCGATAATATTTACTAACCTCCTTTATAACAAGAAGGTAGAGTACCTATTCTTGCGAAAATTACGAACGAAATAATATGTATGCGTTTTTGATTTTCTAAACTGAGTATTGTATACATAATAGTTAGACTGTTTTTTCCTCGTTTTTTAACGACAAAGTGGCAAAGTTGTGGATAAAGTGGCACAAAATACGAAATAAAAACTTTTTTTTTCTAGTTAGCTGACAACACTGTGCATTTACTAATTTGCACTTGTATTTACTAGTAATCAAGTTGCACATTATTAATGTGCGGGTAATTACCTGAAACGGTTCTAGTCCAATAATAATATAAATATATAATTTAACACAATTAATTAATTTTAATCTGTGTTAACTAGTCAAGTCGCAATGGAACTAAACTAATCAACAAATGAATAAAAACATAAATTTCATTAAAAAAAATAAAAATCTCCTTCTAGCTTTTTTTGATCTTCAACTGCGGTATGAATTTCTTCCATCTAAAACAAGTACCAGGATCACTAATGAAACCCAACACAAAGCAGAGGACCTGCATATGTATACCAGATCACAAATTCTCTTCATTTTCAGGTAACCATAACTACATGCATTGTGATTTCGACAAAATGCACAATTTCATTACACATGATAATAATAATATGCATACTATGGTAGACATGAAAATGCACATATTAAAAAAAATTTGGTCAGCAACAAGTTGAAATAGTAGTCTTTGTCATAAATACATTATTGGTAATTATTTTTAATAGATAAATGATCATTCATCATCATCATCAATCTGTTGTAGTAATACACTAAAAGTATATCAGTGTTCACTTTGGTCAACAGTAATAGTAATAATTATTATACGTATTATTATTATTTACATTATACAATTTTATCTACGTGTACATCTTACCTGTAGTTATTTTTTCAAATGTAATATTATAAACTATGTACAGTTTTTATTATTATTACAGTATTTATTACGCTGGCATAATTATTATTATTTTTATTGATTATTCCAAATATTATTCTTACTTTAGTTATTTTCTATCACCTTAGCAATATAATATTTCCATAATATGCTATGTATAATATTTAGATTTAGACAACATTTTTTTTGGAAAGTGATGATAATACAAAGCTGGCATCATTGCTAAATTCCAAACTTGTCACAAACCAGCAGTTTACACGCACAAATATCATTCTTATTATCTTAGGCTAATGTGTTGATTATTATTATTAGTGTTTATTTTAATATTTTTTTTGGAAAATATCAAAGTATTTAGGCAGCAATATTTTTAATGTACAAATCATAATAATTATTTTTCTCCTGTCCCTCACGATGGCTTGTTAATGTCAATAAATATATGTATGATTTATTATTATTATTACACTTTATGAATAGGGTATATGAACATATCATCGTACAATACGTTAATATATTTACACATTATATGTCATCATAGTATCAGCATGCGTTGTAAATAATAACACATAATTGTTGTTATGCATATTATACACAAAAAAGTACACAATCATGATGAAATACATGTTTACAACTAATGATAAATACAATGATAAAAAATGTTGTCAAGCAGGCAATAAGTACAAAGTAGGCGGCATAGCTGTATTATGTCAGTGTAGTATTTTTTTATCAGTTCACTTAAAAGTATCAAATTTTCACAATGGTCTGAACGAAAATTTGACATAAACTGGGAACTTAAGCATCTTAAAATCTTCCTATAGCTTACACCACCAATAATTATTTTTGAAAATAAAATAGCTTTCAAAGCGAATGTTCCAGACCGTCGTAAATACTTGAGTCTTCAAAATGTCCTTGTCTACTCTACCGACTTAATAAACAAATACATACGAATATGCGTTTCCAGAACGGTAATCATATATTAAGAGGTAATTGTAATATAACGATAATAAATGATAAATAAATGTTGGCATAAAACGGCATTTGTTTTTCTTCTTTTGATTACAAAACGTTTTCCCCTAAGTAGTTTGTTTGTATTTCAACAAAGTGAAAAAGTTTGATTATTATAGTTATTATTTTATTATTATTATCATATATATTTCTCAGCTTTCACCATATGCCTTTTCAATCAATCAAATAAATCTTGTCTCCTTATTATTTTTCTCGTTTTAGTGTTTTTCTTTGTCGTTGTCATAATTATGATTGGTTCTTATCACTTTTCTTTGTTTTATATAAAAACCTCAGTTTTTTTTTAGAAAAAAGTCCTCCTCTTCACGTCTCACTCTTTTGTTTCTCATCAAGACATTCTCATTATAGTTATTATGCTTTCAATTTTCACCTCGCTAAAAATATTACCTTACACAAGAACAAGAATTAGAAATAAGGGCAGTTTAAAAAAGGACAGTAAAAAAAATGTTCAAGATTATTTATTGGCATGACATATTATTTACCACCATGTAGGTACGCTTCCACAATTTAATATGCCCATAGTAATTTATCAGGATAGTAATGACAAGATGGTGATTATAGTAGAAAAAAGGACATTTTTTTTGTCAAAACGTCTTATCATTACTATCCCACACATCATTCATTTCTTTCTTTCGTAACTTTCTTTTTCGCCTTCGTTTTTTTTGTTTTTCTCTCTTCTTTTGTTATTTTCATTCATGTCATCATCATACAGTGAAAAGAACTTGGTGTTTTGAATAAAAAATTGTTATACATGTATGTAATATTTTGTATAGTTTTTTTTTGTTCAAACAGACCTACAACGTATGTACGTATAATAATAATGTAGTCTTAAGTACAATATAAATGTTTCTTAAATATATTTTACAAATATCATCATCATCATGGAGGTTGGAGGTATTTTTTTTATTATAGTGTTGTTGTTGCTGTTTTTTGTTTTCACCTGAATAATATTTTATCCACATGTTTTATATCAGAGTCATTGTCTAAAAGAGCTACCAAACTACCAAAAATATACAAAGCTTTAGAGACGCATGTTATCATCATCATCATCATTGTCCGTGATCCAATGTGAATGATACTTTTTTTCTTCTCAGATTGAATTTTTATTATCACTACTACAAGAAGGGTTATAATATGCTTGTTCATGATGATGAGATTAACAACCACTTTTATCTAATACAACTTGTAAAGCCTATGAAATAGTGTGGGGTTAGATGGTATATTTTTTTTACAAAAAGACTTCTACCTTTTTCTTTCCTTGCTCTGGAATAATGAATGACAATTAAATACGGTACGTACATGTTTGCATACAGTGATGACATGGTGTAGATTCTTTTACTTAAATAATTATTCATATTTAGCAATAATACGAAAACTCGTAGTAGTATTAATAGTTTAAAAAGAGAAAGGAAGGAAAAAAATTGCTGCAATGGTATTTACACTGCATCTTAAATAGCACAGCTATTTGATGAAAAAGAGTGTAGAGAAATTGCAACCAAGGTAGTAAAATGAAAATTTTTTGTGCGATTTGCTTCCTCCCTGTTCAGTCTCCATACGACTGATTCGTTGTGGTATAAGTAGTAAGTTTCTTTTTTGGCAAAGTGTCAAGTAAATATTTTATTGTAAAGTGTCACGACGATGGCGATGATGACTGATGGCGCGTACAAATGAAAAGTACACTATTAATAACATCAACGATAATAATATTTAGCTTGGGCATTGATTGATATATAATAAATGAATAATGAATCACACTCGGCAAAGGCAGAAAATGGAAAAATGAAGAGAAAGTATTTGTTCAAACTGATAAGGTCACGATGACATTGTATAAAAGTATTATTGACCAACAGTTTTGTTTAAAGCTACATATATAGAACACATTTAAGAAACTGCATAGAAAATATATGCACACGCGAAACAAATAGTGACAGTAGTAGTACAGCTACAACTACAATTATTTTTAAGTAAAACTTAGAGTGCATAGCTAGTAAGAAGATTTCTATTGTATAGTGTTGTAAATATACACGTAACAAGCTAATAAGAAATTTCAACAAAATAATGTTCGGAAACATGCTCCATGCACTAGAACGTAATTTATTGTTTGTAAATTGTAAAAAATGACTATATTTATGATGTATGCTTGTAGATTATCGTCTCTTTTTCGTTTTTTTTATACCCATAATATTAAAATTTATTTTTGTTGTTGTAGTTCTTTGTATTTGTATTTTTTTAAATAATAGATTATAGCATACCTAGATATTATTATATTATGTATGTTCAATAAGTTATAGTAATGAATGTTTCACCTTTACGTTTGCTATATCTTGTCCTAATTTTTTTATTTGGTAAGTATAATTAAATGTGTGCGCATTGCCAGTAGATTGCCATCAGCGAGAGTATATACTTGAGTTTTTTTTCGGTGTAGTTTTTTTATATACACAATATACAAAATCTTTTTGAATATCTAAGATTTAGGAACTGAACCAATTATTTTAACGTACTTAAAAAATAGGTGAAAATGAATGGAATAGTTGATTTATACGTGCATGCATACATATTTATCTGGCAGCTTCCCCCATTTTTTAAAAAGCTTTATCACTAATCCATTCGTTCTAATATTGTTTTCCTAGCATCGTTGTATCCTCTTGCCAAAACTGACAACTGCTAATAATTATGATAAAAATAATAACGATAGTTTTAAATAACAGTGAAACTGAAAAGAAAGTATCACTGTAAATATTACATGTTTTGAGGAAAAGATAAGGAAAAGTTGGAAATATTTTAGTTGATCCTTTAATAATAACGTATTTAGTAAGGATGTTAAATTTACTTGGAAAGTAGATAGATGGAGGAGATAAGTAAAGAGTAAGGTAGAAGAACTTTACTGTGAATAGTAAAATATTTACTGATATTGAATGCTGCTACTTCTACTATACTTTTTTATTATCTAGAATATACAATAATAATATTTTGTTTGCTGCCGCTGCTGCTACTTTAATTCATAGCAACGCATACAAGTTTTACAAATTAATGATGGTAGTAATAATTTATTAACCTGGCTGGGAAAAAAAGTCATCTTCAGTCAGAAAAGAGTGAATAAGTGACACAATGTGTACGTGTGTGCATATAGTTTTTTTTTGTATAGAAATAACCAGTCATTATAAATTGCATAATATATATTATGATTATCTGGCTGAAGATGATTTCTTTTGTTTGTTCTTGTCAAGAGAAAAAGAGTTACACTACAAGGTTTAATATACGAGAAAGTTGTTTTTGTAAAAATTACTTTTTTTGTCTTATAAGCAGGAGATTTCTTTTGTTGATATAAAAAATTATCTTTTTTTAAAAAACATTATTTTTTTTTTGTTCTCCTCTTCTCTTTTCCACAGGGAAGAAGAAGACGTGCATTATTTTTCTTTCTTTCTTTTCAAGTTTTTTTTTTCTTATTAAAAAAGTAAGGCCAAATAATTAAACCTGAAACAGCTAGTTTTTCTTTAAAAAAGACTGACTGACGACAAAAATCTTGTTTCATTTTTACTTTGTTTTTTTATCCACTATTACTGTTCCCTATAAGCTCATGAAGCAATTATTGCAACAATTAATTAGAAAATAGCAACGTGGTTGTATGAATATATAAAAAATCAAAACTGAATTTCTGTATAATATAGTAATATAAGTAATACATATATACATACATACATACATAATAGATAATATGTACAGTGACAGAGACAGACAGAGATGAATAGGAAGTAGCACGATCATGATGATGATGACTTATTATTACTAAATAATAGTTTTTAATGACTAAAAGTTATTTTTGTATTTTTTTAAACGTTGGTAGACTCTTTCTGATGGCAATCTACACATTTGTATGATTACTTATTATTATTATTATTATTATTATTAAATTCTTAGTTTTTAATGAATGGTAAAAATTGGCTTCTTTCTTTTACACGTGGCACTAGCAAAGTTTATATCAAAGTTAAATTTTACCTAGTTTCTACCTTACGGAAATAACCATTGTAACTATTGTTATTATTAATATTATTGTTATTGTTACGCATATTATTTATAATTATTATTTAAAAATAGCGAACAAGTAATGCATAGTAGAGTCGTCATGAAGAACGTCAAATTCATCATAAATCACTTTGTCCACATTTATTATCTATGTAGCTTTATTCTACTGAGAACAAAGAAAGGCAGATTAGATCAATGAGGAAAAAATATTCGATGGTATAATGATGTAAGATAAAGCACTAAGATACGTTTTGCATTGTAGCGTTTCAGAGACAACGGGCAATCAATAGTAGTAGTGTTATTATATAGTTGTAGTAAATGTGTGCGTTAGTTAGTTATTTTTTTAGACTTCATCTGTTTTCACTGTCAGATCTCGTTGAAATGTTCACGGAGGATTTGTTAAAGCACCTGTTTTCTTTATATAGACATACATACGTATAATATGCGAATGTGAATGTTCGGTAACTTTGAAAGAAGGTTGCTGCTAAAAAATAAATACTAAATTATTATATTCTTTCTTCTCCACATGTTTGTCGCTGGAACGCAACAAGTTACAAAAAATGGCACAATTTGTGGATTTTCTGTTCTTGGCTCAGTTAAAAACAGAAAGTTTAAAAGATGACGACATATGAGGCCACTTTAGACACTGCCATTTTATGATACTTGTTGCACGAGCTTTGCTTTACCACTACCAGTAGTGGAGATACGGATGACGTTACATTTACAGAAAAAGATCTATTGCGTATAAAATCCAGTAAAATGTCCAGTGTTGTGTGTTCTTCATTTATAACGTGTGTCTTGTCACCATGACTTAACAGTGGGAAGACACAGGAAAAAAAATGTTTTACGAATTTTTTCTCTTGATAATTATAATCACTATAAAATGCAGTTCAAATAGATTATCTACAAAGAAAATATTAGCATGCACTTTGTAGTATGTTTTGTACGAAAAATAAAAATAAAAAATAAAAACTTAGTTTCTCCCTCTTTCTTTTATATCTCTCTTTCTATAATTTATATTCATTTTGGTTCAAAAAACAATGATAATAATATTATGGACTATATGTGTGAATATATATGTATATATACTTTTTTTTAAATGTGTGTTGGTGTTGCTACGAAATAATCATGATTGGACTCTGCTTTCTCTTTTCCCCTCAACGCATATTTTAAATCTGCGCATTAGTTCTGCTCCTTCTCCTCCTAACATTTACGTAGAAAAAAAAATTTTTTTTTTCTCTCTCTCTCTTACTATTTTAGAAACGTTGGTATTTTTTAAGCGGATTCACTGTTGTCTCATACATTGTCTCATACATTATCTCATTGTACAACAACTGCATATGCACATAAGTAGGTACTACAATACATTAAATTAAAGGCAATCATGTTTCTAGCATTTGCAATGAATAGCAATAATAACTATAACAAAGTACACTACGTTTCATTCTCCTTAGAAAGTACTCCATATAAAAACAAACGAGCGAATGCACAAGAAGAAACCGAGAAAAAAAAAATCAATCAAAAGCTTATTACATTACGATTACACTTCTGGCTTTGACTTTCTGGTTGGTTCCACAATTCCAATTTTTTTGTTCACGTGTGTACAGTTTCTATAGCCGTGATTTTCTTTGTCCAATGATTCCCGTAAAACGCCAATTAATTATTACCATTATCATTAAATTACATATTGTATTGTATTATTATTACTATTTTCCTTAAGAGTAGAAATGCTTGATATCAATCCAAGTAGTCATCATTACAATAATAGTGGCAATAGCAACAACAGTTGTAATAATAAGAATGATGACAATGAGTTTCCCGTCTTGCTGTGTTGAATCCTTTACACGGTAGTTTACAGATTATAGATTATTGTTATTACATCTACGCAAGTTATGTATGTATTTCACTTGAACAAATATAAAGGCTACTTGTTCTATTCTACTATCTTATACTACTACCACTGCTACTACTACTACTACTAATCAGAATAACAGTGAAAGTAACAGTACCAACTTAATAACTACATATTAAACACTTGTTGCATCTGCTTAGAAATGCTATAATAATCATAATATTTAGTAAGTATTGTAAAACATTATCTAGTCAATTGATTTATTATTCTTATTATCATTGTCATAAATAGCAATGCAATTCACTTATGCTCTCATTATCACTATTATTATTATTACCACTATTACCGCTCTCGCAGCTCTTATCGTAATGGCAGAATGTTATTCCTTAAGTTGAAATATGATCATTATTATTATTTTATTATTATTATCATTCTAATATTATTATTATTTTGTTTACCGTTAATGTACTCTTCGACCTAATATTATTATTTCATTTCTCAGCTAAAAATTGTGTTACTTTCTTACAGCAAAAAGTGTTGTCCCTTTTCTCCTATCAGCATGGCTCCTAATTAGTTTTTCTTTGTAAGCACAATACATAGTGTATAATCAAATATGGTAGTTTTTGTTTTCCTTTTTTAAATGCCAGTTCTTTTCTTTTTAAAAAAAATGAATTCCCACAGACGTAAACTGACATACATACATACATACACGACAGCAACCGTACTAAAAAATTGTCAATTGTAAATACACAAAAAATGTCTCACGCAAAACTTATGCTATCTAATTTTTTTAAACATAGCAGTAGTAGCAATAGTTGGTGGTAGTAAATGTAGCATACCCATATTATTTTAAGATAAAGGTATAATGGTATTTTTTTTAGTGATAGCTGTAATAATAGTAGTAGTATTTCACATACCAAGTATATCGAATGATGATAAAAATTTCATTTGTTTTTTATCAAATGTTATCATAATTATTACATTTTCTTGTTCTTCTTTTTTCATTCTTCTAGTAAATATAAATTTAATATTATTAGTGGTAGTAGTAGTTATAAATTGTAGTAGTAGCAATAATAATAATAATATATTGGCCTTTTTATGTAGGTATGTATGTAATGTAGGAAGTTTCCTTTCTTCTCTGCTGCAATTTATTCACTTTTCTTTCTGAAATTTTGTCAAACTTTTTTTCGAATATAATAATTATTAAATTATTTTCGACTCTTTTTTTATCCTTTATGTTAATCAGCAGCAGCTTTTTACTTAATCATGAGAATAGTAACTTTGAAGAGTTGCTTAAATCAGCTTTGTAGGATTTGTTGTTGTGTGTATAAATGTTTGTGTCTGTCTGTATGTATGTCTGTGTGATGTTTGAAAGTATAATTGACTTGACTTGGTTTTAAGTGAATGAACGTAGAAAGTTGTGGTATGATCGCAGATAAATTCCTACTTACTCCTTTTTTTTTGTAGAAAAAAATCTTTCTTCTATTGCATCATGGCACAGTAAAAAATTAGATTACTATAAAATATATTTTGTGTGTATGCTTCAAAATTATTGTTTCCTCGCCCTCTTCTTTCTCTTTTTCTTTTTTTCATTTTACAGCCTAGCAGATACTTTTAAGAAATATTGTGATGGTAGTAAATATACAGTGTTCTTCAACACACGTGAACCAAATTTATTATAAAACCGAAAAAAATAATCATAATAATAAGTATAGTGAACATAACGATAGTGGATAATCATAATGATATTAAAATGATAATAATAATAACAAATAATTATAATTAGTGTTAAAACGATATTTAAAAGAATACAATATTTAATGGTTATATAGCAGTCTGTCCCAGAAACACTGATATTATGATCATAACTAGTGTAGTACAAATGGGATACCTAATAATGTGCACAAATTATAACAATAGTAGTATTTATAGAAAATGGTATATTATTATGCAGTGTGTTCTTTCCAATAGTTACAGTTAGCACTTCCTGTTACGTATATTCCCTATTTTATAGTAATTGGCAATTCTGTTCCCTCTCTCCCCCCTCCTCAAGTATTATCGTTTATGTATACCGCAGAAATATTATTTATGCATTCTCTCTTATTATGCAAAAAGTCTCACCTCTACTTTCATCTACATTTCCTCTCTTTTCTTTTTCTATATTACACATATTTTTAACTGCTAGTTTTGATCCACTTGCGGACGCTGGAACAAACAAAACGTGGCTGACCTTGAAGAAGGTATGTGCAAAAAAATGCTGGAATCGTAATAATAATAACAATTATGATAATAATAATAACAATAATAAAATATATTATGCTTCACGTTGGCGTGTGTGTGTGTAAGTGTGTTTTGTTTTGTGTTTGCCCATCAGTAGTTGAAGAAGTAGTCGTTTGTAAGTTATATGGTCGTTTGCAATATTTATAATATTTCGATGATGAAGTACTTATCACCTCCATCATCAATATCCTGCTGTTGATGGTTGCTGACTTCTGGATGCAAATATATTCACAATAAAAAGGGCTCATTACTACAAGTACATACCTATTAACAAGAAAATGATAATTGGATGATTGAGAATAATAATAATAAGTAAATAGCAATAATAATGATAATTAAATACGTTGTGGAATTTTTTAAATTGAATACAATATTTTAACTTAATCTGGAAGTGGAAGATATACTTAAAAATGCTTTTTCATAATAACTTCCTTGTAGTGGTTTCTTCATTTCTAAAAAAAACATAATCATCCATCTTGTCATTCGTTGATGAAATCAAAGCCTCTTTTTTCCTCTTCGTCTACATAATAAGTTATTTTTAAGAATGAACAACTAAATTGTCAAGGGTGTGTATATGGGTATATGTATGTGCTCTTTTTAATTTTTTCAAATAAAAAGAAACTATAAATTCCTGCAATCGACTATCGAGCAAAATAATATTATGAGAATAAGAATAGATATTATTAAAATGCATGTAGTTTGTTGATTTCTTTTTAAATAGTCTGCTATACATACAAATGCATTTTGCCATCTCTTTATGCTCACAAGAGAAAGTTATGATACATATATTATCTGTATGTGTTAATTATTATGTGTGTATGTATGTAGATAGGTACATATATATGTATGGTGTATAATGTATGATTTTTGTAAACATATTTTTTTCCATCAACGTCTCCTACGAATTTCATCTTTCGCAGTAGTAGCACGAATAATAATAATATATATGAGTTCATTTGTTTTTTTCTCTCCCTTCTTGCTTCATTTTACCTAATTCTTGTTATTTAGGATAAGGTATATTATATTATCTAACATAATGTTATTATTTCTTTGTTGTTTTTGTTTTGATGTTACATACATACCATACAATCTACTGGTGTCACGTTTAAAAGTTATATTATTATTATTATTATTATACCAATTGAATTTTTATATAAAAGATGTAGATATTTTTTTCCCTATAGATCATGTAGTATAACTGTAAAGTTGCATTCCATTGTATTTTTCATTACTTAAAGCTATATGATTTAGAAAAATCAACAAACTCTGGTTTATGGGATGTCCAGCCGCTCTATACCAGGTTGTACTCTTTTAGATTCAGCTGCAGAATTGTGTCTTTCACCGCTGCGAAGACAAATCGGATGTTCTCCGTATCTAAAAATGGGTATAGAAGAGGAAAAGAGAAATTAGGCAGGATTTGTAATAGTTTTGTTTGACATGTTTATACGTATCGTTGTGACAGTTTATTCCTGATTGGCGTTTTAGAAACTAGAAATGAATAAGTGATGATGAAGGTTTTTTCCAATTACCTGTGGCACAAGTGAAGTGAGAATAGATTATTTTTTCGCTGTCTGGATTCAGTTCAACAAACATCTTTAAGATAAATTCTCTTGCGTGAATTGCATCCCTTTGTGGGCCTGAAAATAGATTGCGAAATCATTAAAATAAACTAAAATACAAACACCACTGTTCTAGAACGTGTAATTGAGCTAAACAGTAAAGTTAGTATTCAAAGTATGCATGCAAACCCAGAGATGATGTGTACAAATATGGAGTCAAGTACCAACACTATACCTAACGTCGAGTGAGTTCGGTTAATTTGACTGAAGAAACGGATGCATAATATTATGTCGCACAGTACCCCAAATTTGACAACGTTATAAAAAATGTCATGAAAATGTTTACAGATCGTAAACAAAAGTTTGATACATGAATAGTTTATTTCGTACATAAAATGTCTTGTAACGTCGTAACTTGTAAGTGTCCAAAGCACCAGAACTCTACTAAATAAAAATTGTATGTAGTTTCATTGTCAATTTCCATCCCTAGGAACGTCAATTCAATAATATG
Source organism: Lepidocyrtoides sp. E14 (assembly GCA_027743805.1). Lineage (NCBI taxonomy): Eukaryota > Metazoa > Arthropoda > Collembola > Entomobryomorpha > Entomobryidae > Lepidocyrtoides > Lepidocyrtoides sp. E14. Next base: position 13,376 of record JAHZMZ010005436.1, read on the forward strand.
CAATATTAACTAGCTTTGGACGTTTTGGGGCATTTTGCGAATAAAAAAACAAGACAACGAGAAGAGGTTAACTAATCATCAATCATGCAGCAGGTTGTTTCTTTCTCAAGAATAATTATCGTGTCAACATCTGTATTACAAGCATACAACTCGTTTTGTTCCTCCTTACCGTCATATTCGGGAAAGTAGTCAACCAGATGAGAATACATTATTTTCTCCTCGAGCAGGTCTTTCTTATTCAAAAACAAGATGACAGACGAATGCTGGAACCAAGGGTATGTTATAATGGTTCGGAATAAGGCCTTTGATTCTTCCATACGATTCTGTAAACGCACAAAAATATTTATGCTCATTTCTTAAAATAGTTCCTATTTTTCTTCTAATCATTACTTAGTTTCCTCTGAGTAAGTACTTGAGCATACTTTTAACAAAATTGCCTCGTGTAATAAAAAGTTATGCTGAAAATAGAATATATCTCTTACCTCATTATCGGATTCAAATAGAATTTGATCATATTCACTTAAAGCAACGAGGAAGATAATGGAAGTTACATTTTCGAAGCAGTGAATCCACTTCCGTCGTTCGGATCGCTGTCCTCCTACATCTACCATTCTAAAATTACACAAACACATCGTCAATTTAAAGGTTTTTTTTTACCGATGACAAATGAACTTTTTTCATTCACAAAATCAGCTTTTTGTAGGTTTTTTAAATATAGTCAAACTTTGGTCTACTCAGCCCATCAAAACAGTTTACTACTCAAAATCCGAAAACGTACAATCCAAGTACTTCAGACGTTTGGAGTATGTACTTAATGTAATTACTGTTTGTAGCCTACTAAAACCAGGAATAATTTCTTGCTGATAAGCATCAAAGAGTATGTTTGAAAGGCAACTTGTTCGAGGAAAAGTTATGTCTGTGAGCAAATTACCTATGATGTCATTTTCATTATAATTATTATAATTAAGTTGTCGTTGCTTTCTTAATAAAATGAAAGCAAGTATTTTTAAGACAGATAGTTGAGTATGCAAGTGCAGTACAATTTGTACAATTCCATTGCATGTAGCCATTGACATTAAATGTTATGACATAAAAAACTGCTGATATTGAATACTAAGCATGCAATAAAAGCTTACCGAAATATGATCGAATCGAGATCAAAGGGATATTCAATTATTCCGGTAGTGGGAACACGAGCTCGAAGAATGTCTTGCTCCGTAGGTAAAAAGTCAGGTGCACCGATCCTGTCCAGGTCACTCAGGTAGCTAGAATTTAACAAGAGTTATAAGTAAACGTAACAGTTTGACAAACACTTTTACCTTGATTTAGTTCAACCTACTTATCGTGCATACTACCTTACAGAATACAATTACTTTTCGTGTTTTGTTATTTTGTCAATGCATTTACGCAAAACGTATTTGCCTCACACCACACACACGACGGCGGAAAGCTCGTTTACTAAATAATATGTAAGTAGGTGCTTTTATATTACTCGCAGTTTGACTATATTTATGTCAACATCTTCATCTATACAACTATAGATAACTATAAAAATGAACGACTTAGAATTTTTGAAATTTGCGAGTAAAAGAGGGCACACTGTCATTTTGTGGCAACATCCTAACATACCAGCTAAGTGAGAAAACAACACAAGAATTAATTTGTGTTCATGGAACAACTCTTCTTGTTCCATCTATTTTACCTTTCGAGTTTCCCACATCACCAACTGATTTAATTACGTTGGAACCATAGTTTATTACGGAAAGCATAAACCATTTTTCTTACTACTACGCCTTTTCATGAAAAATCAGTGGCCGAACTACAGAGTTAATTATATTACGTATGCAGATTTACAACGGTTATCTACACTCTAATACCTATAAACAATAAACATTAAATTTCCCTCCTAAAGCTTTTAAAATATTCTTATACACTCGCATAAAATTCTAAAATACTCATAAACACTACGTGTCTCAATAAGCGAAAACTATAAATCCGGCAGTATTGACTTTATTGAGTTTGATGAAAAGACGCATTTCCTATTTTCGTTTATGACAACAGTAGTAGTTCTGTAGGCTCATAAAAGATCAATTAGGGCAAATTGAAGACGTGGTTAAAACCACCTAGGAAAAAGTAAGCAAGGTTTGTCAAAATAATATTGATGACACCATCAAGTCTATTAAGGGAGCAGAAATAAATTAACAGTTTTTGTCTAGTCCTCAATAAAAAGTCGCAGTGTGCCCCAACCTACCCTGTGCTTTTTCTTTGAAAAGCTATCGAAAAGTTATTTCAGAATTGCAGACAGAAATTAAATTTTCATTATGAGGGATTTTACGGCTCAATAAAATGAGGAGCTTAACCAAAACCTTACATTTACGATGCATAATAATTGTAAGAGCTGCAACCCATGCCACCACCAATACTCTTTTTCGTCATGCCCTGACTTTTTGCTTTTTTGTAAATAAAGTAACAAAATTCCGTTCTGACTTTTATGAATTGCCTATAATAATTGGTATGATGATTATGTTTGCATTTAATTTTCAATATTTTATGGAACCAAATAAGAGATTATGTGCTTTCCAAAATTAGGTATTGATCGTATTAGTAGTTGCTACTGAATGACTTTGAAATAACACAAGCACGAAAACAGACGATCACGTTGTTCTTTTAAAACAACTGTTGCTCTCCACACAAAATCGTAAAACATACAATTAAAATTATCTACCGTTCCAGTTGTCTTCACTTTAATGCATTCTATATATCGTCAGTGCGCAATGGAAATCTTATAACTACAGTGCTCCCTTAGAATGGAAATCTTATAACTACAATGTTATTTACATGAAGCGATTGCTTCCCAGATATTTTTATTTATGACAATGATTTTAGTGACATTTTGTGTTCCATTCCTCCTGTCATTTTGATTTTCATGCACTCAAAAAAAATTGCATGGAACTCTGTCGAATGACATTCAAATGTGTTTGTTGATACGTATAGCCATTTTTATGATCATTTATAGCTTCACTGTTCATATGAAAATGCCACTTTTCATAGTATACATACCAGGCAAAAAGTACCACCACCACTTCCATTACAAAACTGGCGTCAATAAAATAAAAGCGTCATCATTGACGTACGTAAATTCATCTTCCTTGCCGTCAATTCTTTTTTCAAATGCAGTGTGGCTACCTAAATGCATACTTGTCACTTAATTTTTCCAAAAGTCTGACCTAATTAACTGTCGGGTGAAGTAACTAGAAGTACGGCTTCTTTTACAAAAATATCTAGTACCACAAAGGTTGGATTATTATTCATATAATTCGAATGTATTCTGGATGTCTCATTAAAAAATTTAATTTACAAGATCATTAAGTATTACCAGAAACTATCTAAGCCTTGAATAGTTAGTTATCTTGAATGAACAAACCATGCTAAGTAAAGGAAGATCACATTATTTTCTGTCTTTCATCATCATCTTTCTTTTTGACTTTTGTTATTTTATCTTCATTTGTTTCAATCCGTATCGTCGCTACAGCAGTTGTCAGCACAAAAGTTTGCATTTTTTATTCAATTTAATTGCAAAAAAATGATAAATAAAGTTTGTGTGGTATATGAGTCGCTATTTTGGAATCAGTACATTATATTATTTGCCTAACAATATTTAGTATTTTTTATTAAATTATCTTTTTGTTTGCAATTCACATCTGCACGACTGCGATGATGTTGACGACGAACAACATGTTTTAATTTATTTAACTAAGTGCTCATCGAGGTCTAAGCTGTAAGCATAAATGGCGGTTCATTTCGCTCCCCATTTTTCTCTCCATACATTCTCCTTTGAGAATTTACCGACTACAATTCAATTTAATTTGGAGAGTAGGCGTCCTTCTTTGAGCTTTTGGTAAACTGAAGTAAAAAGGACAAAAAAAGCCAACACGTGCGTACAAAGAAAGCAAATCGGCAAACTTCCTGTTTACTACTACATGCATACATGGATGCATAACAGTGATTAAAAATCGAAAAGTAAGAAGCACAGATAAATGCTTTTTATAGAAATACTTATGTAGGCGTATTGGATTTTCTACTAATGTATGAACATGAAAATAATGCTCTTAACATATTTTACATAAAAAAATCCATTATGAATGCATGATTTTTTTGCGAAAAATAACAGCAATTTAACTTGTATGTACACCTTTGGCAAAACTTGGCTTTGTAATTACTTTGAAATTTTACTCGTGCAAAAAAAATTTGGAATATTTCAATTTCCGAAATGACAACAACTGGAATTCTGTGGTCAAAGGAGGAGGCTAACTAATCAATTCTCTGTAAATGTGCTGTGCACATTGCTCAGTAGCATCATTGCCATTGTTCTCTCTTTGAGTTTTGGGTTTCAAATAAAATTTCATTTCCTTTTATCTGGCCAATTTCGAAACAGCTTAACCAGAAAAATCGTCAAATTTGAAGACTTTGCAAAATGAAGTGTTGTGAAAACAATTCTGCTCTTAGCAGTCAGCTAATAATTTGCACCGCTTTCCTGGATTCTAACCTTGCGTAATTTTTTTTTGATCGCTCTCAAAGCTTTGTTTTGTAACCTCACTGGCGTGATAATCATGAAAAAAATTAAGCAAAATGTTGTGAAACGAATGTCATTCCCATTCTCTTTGCAAAACACATTTGGCGAAATCAAGTGGAGTTTGATGATTGTAAATTGCAAACTGCCACAAGCTAGAAGCGGTTTTTCTTGATGAAAAACATTTTCTAATACGATTTATGAGGAAAAAAAGAAAGCATGGTAATCATAAGATAATGATGAAAAGTGGGTACTCACTATCTGGCGGAGTCGGTAAGCTGGTATTCCCTTCTTCTGTCGTAACACTCTTGTATACCAGCGTCGGCCCATAAGGCTTTGATGGCTTCAACATAGTGCGGTTCAAAAGTAGTTACAGTCTCATAGTCAACTGCTTTTACTTGCTCTGCTTTCTCCTGTAATTGTGGAAAAATCGAATTGTGGTTCTAGGTTTGATTGACAGAAAAATTTATTCAAATATACAATTAAAGTAAACCGGTTGACAAATTGATTGAATGCTATTAGGCAGCATAGAAATTGACTGCCAAATATAAATAAATATATATATTTTTTTTAAACTCACCATGTTTGAAGAATCTGCATATTGGATCTTTAGCATCTCCATCGCCCTTATCATGGCTTGCATCGCCATGAAAATATTTTGATAGACCAGTTTGATGAACCCTCGCTTATCTTCATCGGAATAGCCGGCACCATGAATGATTCTCATTTGCTTAATAAACGTTGACTTTCCTGATTCTCCAGTACCTGCACAAAAAAGTAACATGACATTAGTTGAGTTCTTCTCACATTTGTAAAAATACTTGCACCGAAAATTGTGTGCATCCTGACCAAATCTTAGGAAACCGTTGTTTTACTTCCAACTCGTTTAATAAATAAATTGACTAGGAAGGAACCCATTCTGCCTGTATGCAGTAACTACTTTATGAAGACCACCTCAAATGAGCCTAACACCAAAGACTTAAAAATTAAAACTTCTATAGTAGTAGTTGACATCATTCCACATGCATATTTTGATGAAAAGTGCCACCACTACTGGAAAGTCATCTGAATGTACAAACAGTATTCGTTTGTATCAAACAGCCCCATTGAAAGTTCCGTGAACGCAAGTAGTGATTTTACCACGAGTTGAATAACACGAAGTTCAATAAAAAAAATATATTATTTCCTACAACATTGAAAGGAGATAATAAATTGTACAAAACGTATTTTTATCTATGTTCATGGGCAAAATTCAATTACCCAATTGTTTTGGTGTCATTAAAACTTAATGACAAAATAGTAGTTCAATTTATTAGCAAGTATTAAACTTTGCTCAATGTCACATTCTTTTACATTTATTGATAATTACTACTTACATAACATGCTCTAAATGCCATCACCGTGAAGCCATTTTATTGTTATTATTTGTTTACGCAATGTGCCTGACCCAACCAACATCGTTAGACATTCCATTTTCACGAGAAAGTAACTCAAGAAGTGTGCACTGTGCGTGATAAAGTGGAATTTTTAAAATAGATTACGGCCTCTCAGACACAACTTGAAACCTTAGAATATCAAGAGAAAATTGATATCAACAATATTTCTCGCAATTACATCATCGTATGAAAGAAGAGGAAACCACTCTTGAATTACATGTCACATTATCTACCTTTTTATTAACCCACACGAGCGACAGTATACATACTTCAATCTCACTCAATGCGAAAATGACAACGTAAAAAAAACTATTCTTCCATTCTTTTCACCGCACGCGTTAGTTACCACTACTTCTATCTTTTCATGTCATCATCATCCAACAAATAGGTATATAGGTAGGTACTTGAAACAAAATACTCTTCTCCAATTCACAAAACAATCTTTATTTATTAACGAGTGTGGGTGATGAAAAAAAATTGTTTCACCTTCACTTTATCTCTTACACTTTTACGTTAACCTATAATATGTGCATGTGTTACTACAACACAATTATCTGGATTGAATCACTACAGAGACGTTACAAGAAAAACATTGAAAGGAGTTAAAGATGGCCTACCACCAAGTACCTACTTACTACCATTGGGATTTAGTCTTACAAACTTTCATGTGTATTAATTGATTACATGAGTCTAACAAGTGGTTTATAAAAAAACCAATGACACTGAAAACTTTTATTTGTATATTGGGTGCATCAGGAATCAGGATGCAAATAAGGTAAGTTAATAAATATCTCGTCATTAATAATTTATCATTGGTTTAGACTAACAATAAGCAGGTATTAATGTGTCTGAAATTCAAAAATTATCTTTCAGCTGCATTTCACAGTTGTTCTTTCTACGTAGTTAAGTTTTCAATTTGTTCAGTGTCGCATGCAATTTTCAGCAGCCACTTCAGGTTGAGATTCTCATTAGCCCATGAATTTTACGGGAAAGGGGTTAGGATGAAAATTGCAAAGAAATACATATGAATGAAGTGGATAGCTTGTGTAGTGAATAGATTTTTTACTTCGACAATGCCAAATGCATTGAACCTTCAGAGTTAAAAACTTAAATGTCCCTAAAAGATTCTTATTGGTTTTTATCTCAATCCCATGAGATGAGCATGCAGTATCTTACAAGTACAAGCTACTCCATATCATATAATCAGAAGCTGCGGTGAGTCAAGTTAACCTGTCAGGTGGAAGGTTTTCTTACTTTGCATGTCTTACTTGACGACTATGCTACATTTTCGGGGAAAGCAATCTAAATTTGAAACATTGTTCCTGATTGGAGGTGTATAAATATTACTGACTTAAACTATCTGGATTTTGACTGCTTACTCTAAAATGACGAATCTATGAAAAATGTGATATGTGATAGTAGCAAGGTAACCTACCAATTGTGATTAACACAGCGAATATACCATTAAAATAGGACTCTGTGAGACATTCTGTACTACAGAATCTGGACTAGAGTCAAAGCGAAAACTGATTTGCTTGTGGTTACCTCATGTCAAAACTACCTGCACGTGCTCTTTTTTCTCTTTCACCGACATTAATAAGTTTTACCGCAACACGGAACTGTAATTTTGATCAAAATAATGTTGAAATGAGTTAAAGTTCAATCATCATGGTTCTAGAAGACAGACAAAAGGTTCAAGTTTGAATACAACAGCATCTGCACGGATTTCTCGGGAGAAAATTCTCGAGTGTGCAGGTGTAAAGTGGAAATAATTAGCAGCGTCAGTAGGAATTGTGTTGTAAAAAATACAAGACTTGAAGGCACGTGCTGCAAGAAGACAGGTACATGTATAATATACATGCAAATAACTTGCCAATAGCAATGCTCTCTACGTCTTGCAGAACTTTCCACCTGCTCAGGAGAATGTATGTCCCTACTCAAAATTTAGTGCTAATATTGAAAGTCAACAGGTCAATTCATAAAATAGCATAGCATGCCCTTAGGTGTATGGATCTACCTGTTTGATGATGGCAATTTCCTAGCGTATTCATGCATCCATTCATGTTTTACTAATAATGTGAGTGGTAGTAGCAATAGTAGGTATGAAAGAAGATTGAATAGAACATGGAGGAAAAAAGTCTTACCTAATAATAGAAGTTTCAGTTCTCGTCGAGCATCCCGTTTATCTCTTCTCAATTGTCTTTCAATCTCTTGATTTATCCTTTTCTGCTCCTTGGCTTCCTCTGATAAGCAACACGCCATGATCATTCGTTGAAACAGGGTGGCTGGAGAGTTTGTGGAGATGTGGTGAGAGAGGCGAGCCCTAAAGCTACTTTATGTTATTATCGAACCGGCTCAGGGGGAATTTGATGAGAAATAGTTGCTGTTGTATATTTTGCTTCTTTGTGGAAATTATTACTTTTTCCTGGATGTTATTATTTTTATTTCTGTTATTATTGTTGTTGTTGTTGTTGTTGTTG
>JAHZMZ010005437.1:0-11356 GCA_027743805.1 Lepidocyrtoides sp. E14
GCCTAGTCTTGTGTTCTCAATATTTTTTATGATGATCCGTTAAAACAGAAATTGCAGCAATTACTTTGTCACATCGAGGTAGGCGGAGTAATAATGATCACTACATAGCATAGTGGTAATAATGGTGTGAGGGTGAGTCTCTTCAAAATTCAAATGACCATCAATATCCATCGTACCACCACGCGTTTTTTACAGCACAGCAACCATTTTTTTTCGACGAAATATATAATTTTGCTGAAGTGTCTTTTACAAATGATGCTCCATTTCCATCATTTCTGGAGCGCCTCTTCCTTTCTTTTTTGCTGGTTTTGGTTTGGCTGATTGACAGCGCATGAAAATAATAGCTGAGGGAGTGAGAGAGTTCAAGCAGAAAGGTCAAACCACAGATGAGGGTTTCTCAACCAAGAAAATTGACACAATGCAAAGAACAACAACAACAGCAAACTGTGCAAACATTATGCAAGTTCAAAAGAGATTATGATGTATAAACGTGCTGTTGTTGATGATGGAAAATGAAATTCTTTACTTGATACTCATATTATCAGATAATGCGTTTTGAATAGAAAAAACGCACATATACTCTCAGGCATTCAGGCACTTTTGGTTTAATAACGCACATCAATTTACTTCCGCGTTTTTAGTTCACTTCAAAAGTCAAGGAATATTATTGCACTTCTCTCTTTTTTTTTGCTGGAGAATTTAAGAAGTTGCGTTTAAAATTTTTTAGAAACAAAGTACGAAGCAACATGCTTCTTTTTCATGGTTTAAAATGAGAAGAGACGATGATGATGGCAAAAAAAGTAGTAAAAAGAAGAGAACAACAGACAAAAAGTCTAGTGCGCATTTAGGTACGACAGATTTCCAAGAAAGAAAATGAACAAATTGCACAAGCAAGCTGGCTGGGATTTGGAGGATTACAGAAGGAATGTTGAATTGAAATTGAAATGCGAGCAAAAAAAATTAAATCTGCTGACTTATACTTTTATAGGTATGTTTACTATCAATGTGGTTTGGTTTTACGCTATGACTGATTAAGTTGGATTAAAGTTAGAATGTGGCAGGCATCGTATACAGTTTAGCTACTACTTTAGAAACTACATGCGGTTTTTTACATAAGAAAGTAAACTGTGCGTGTATTAATAATAATGCTATACTATAAGAGGTCAGGTCAGGATACATGTTGTGATAGTATTGAAGATTACATCATCATCGTAAAAAAATTAAGTTGGATAACATAACATGACGATTGCCTCTTGCCAATTGAATTTGATTAAAATTTTTCATTAAAATAAATAAAGCTGGATTTTTCTACAAGACTTAATTGGTTAATATTAATAATGCAATCTAGTTAAGCAGCGGCCTGGCCTAGCTAGGTGGGTGTTTGAGTTCGTGGTTCGTGATGGTGCTGGTGTCGGTGGGTGGCCAAGTGGTCATCAACTGGTCAGCGTACTTACAAAAAAATACTTAACTATTTCTCTTTTCTCGTTTTTTCATGTATGTACGTGTAAGTCGTGTCATCGTATGAGTGAGTGAACCCAAAAAAATATTGAGAAGTTTGCAGTTTCAGATGAGGACAAGTTAATCCTTATTCACTCAGTGACTCAGAGTTTAAGTATAATAGACTGATGATCCGTGACGAGAGCAAAATGTTTTACAGTAAACTGCGCACGTAACTTTTCCATTTAAATTTATTATTATTTTTTACATCGATATGTTCACACTTGAAGTGTCACATCGGCACACATATAATAGGTGTATGTATCTCAACATCATCACACGTATATATTTGCAAACAAAAAGTAAATCAGTTAACTTTTTAAACCTTTTGACCTTCAATAATTAAAATGTAACATAAATTTTAATACTTGTAGAGTAGACAACTTTCAACACACATAGGTACATGCTATATTTAGACCATTTTTATGGTTTTCTATATGCGATGATCCGTGAAAAAACAGGCTTCAAAAAATAGTAATAATTTTTGGGGCTGATGATAGTACAAGTAATCATGCAGAAAGATGATGATAAAAAACATGTACATAGTGTGACCAGTGACCAAACTGATACCGCTGTTAAATTCTCCAAAGATAATAGTTATTCATGCGTAATACGACCAAAGAAGTCAAATGAAAATTTACTTTATATGAATGTCAGAGAGGTGTGTAATTGTCGATGGAAAAAGTGTTAAGATTACTACCAAAGAAGAAAAAAATAAATTATAAAAAGCGTAATGAAAAAATGAAGGAAAGCACTTACACAACAACATTAGTATTATTTTGTAGCAGTAATATTAATGAAGTTCGGAAGATGACTTACAACGGTGATCATTTTAATAAAAAAAAACAATATGCATACTTCTGTTAGTACAAGTTATATATGTACATACCTATTAATTAGGATTTATACCAGTTCCTTGCATAGTATAGTGTATATTTTATTTTATCAATAAAAATACTTTAAACTGTAACTAATATGCAAATATATAATTAGCCAACAAGAGTAAATAGTTTTCAAAAAAAAAATACAACAAGGGCAAAAGTTTCTACATAGGAGTAAATTATATTTGATACAAATAATATGTGTAGTTAGTTAATTTAAAGAGTTAGAATTAAACTGTAAACTAATTTTTTATCTTTATTTGGGTTTTTAAGAGAAAAAGAAAATTAATGTGCATAGGTAAAAGTCAATACATTTGAAGACGGGATAATGTTAACAGTTTATCTTGTGTTCATTTGATCAGGTCCCATTTCACATCTGTACTTTACAAAAATACTTAAATTTAGCTTCTCGTCAAAGTATTTGTTCACAATAATTGTCACTGCTCAATCACACACTTTTAGTTATTAACTAATCCACTTGTACCACTACTGCTGCAAGTTACCGCCATTTAGACGGAAAGATCACATTAATTACCATAATAGTTAGTGAATTAGACTGGGCTAAAATGGTAATATCTCAAACAATTAGAGACAGACCCAAGAATTATGGCATTGCCCCACCACAGTTTTCACTGCTAAACATCCATAATCCACAGCCAGCAGCTACCCAAAATTGTTCATTAATTTTCTCATCTATCCGGACCACCATCATCCAGCCGGAAATTAAAGTAGCTACATGTCAAGCTAACTAAACAGTTAAACTACAATGCACTGCATTGCATTTCTAACAGATAAATATGACTTTCCGACACTCAATTAAAACCTACACGTTTAAATGACAAAGTGCATAATCATCATAATCATGTGTAATGTATCTACAGAAGAGTTCTCGCTTTTCTACTTCTTCTGTAACGTCTGTTAAAATTTGGGTTTGATTGTCTGTCATATAAACCTGCCACTCGATTATTGCTAGAAGGAGGTGGCGATGGAACAAAATCATATACCGCGCCCCTTTTGAAATTCGCATTAGCTTGCTTATTACCGGCTGCATCGTTACTCGTATTATATCTGAGAGTCTCGGCTTGCCCCTGATTAGCAACAGCAGCGGAAGTAGAAGGAGAATAGTAAGAAGATGGGGAAGCGGAGTGAAGAGTTTGTCTTGTTGACATGAAAGACGAAGGCTGAGATAGGAAAGGAAATTGGAAAGAGGAATAGTACAAATTTTTATTGGAGAAGGGAGAAGAAGAAGGCGAACTCTTTTTACCGTTTCCGGTTGCTGCCACTGCTGATGATGATGATGAGGGTGACACGGTGTGAGGAGTTTCTGGTTCAGCTGTTCTTCTCTGGTCAACGTTGCTTGTGACATCAGGAGGGGAGGAGGTGGTGGTTGACTCTGTAGTCAACGTTGTTGTAGGCTCAGTTGTGGTGGAAGTTGTCATAATTGTTGCAGAGGATTCCACAGTGGATTCAGGTGTCGTTACGGAAGTATCAGGTTGGTTGGAGGATGATTCGTCATTTTTATTTTGTTCATCATCAGGCTTTACTGTTTCTTCAATCACTTCTGAAACGGGGAGTACAGTTGCTGCAATATATGGAAGGGTTGAAGGTCCCTCTACGGCTTCTGTTTCTACTTCTACAGGCACATTATCTGCATTACTTTTGCCTCCTAAAATCCACAAGGAAAAAGTTTTTCAATTTAAAAAAAATTAAATATGAAGGTCGTGCTGTCAATTAAATGCATGCGCTTAATTTTTATAAAGTTGTTGCTATTTATGAAGTAAAAAAAAATGTATCCGGAAATGGCAAATGTCCCATGCAATGACATTTACATGTAAAGTATTTATAAGCATATTTTTATGTGAATATCATTTTTCTTGTAGTAATAATCTTACAAAGTCATCAAGAGACACATAGATAGACAGACACAGAGATTTGCAGAGATTTAAGTTGCTCGTTTGATATACAGAGAGACACATCTAAACGCGCGCGTACAACGACAACAGGAAGGAATTGCAATCAATTCATTCATTGACGTCAATTGAGAGAGTGAAGGACAGGAACAGACACAGAAGAAGAAGAAGATATCTCGTGAAAGAGCGAGTGAGAGAGAACGAGAAGTTTTTATCTGATCTGATTTTTTTCACACTTATTTCCTCTCTTTGCACATTTGCCAATAAAATTTTTGCCAGAGCCGGAGCGAGAAAATAAATCAACATGTTTTGGAAGTTAGCCAGAGAAGATAAACAAAAAAATGTATGAACAACTTTGTTCGAGAGAAAAAAAAATGTATTTCAGAACTTACCGGTATTGCTGTCACTGCTTGTGAAGGTAGTTGTAGGAGACATTTCACCCTCCAGCAGTTCCTCCTCTGAACTAACTATTGTTGTCGAAGGGGCTGCAGTTGTGGTACTTGTTGTTAGTCTACTTCCAGGTCTACCCGATGGTCTCCTTCTATTACTGCCTGATCCAGGCCGTCTTGTTTTTTGATTACCATAAGGAAGCACACCTTCTTTAGCCAAGCCTCTAAGTGTATCCAAGAGAAAGCTTTGATCTACCAAAGCCACTGGATCTGTACTTTTCTTAATGCATGGGCCCCCATCAAAAGGACTTTGTGTGCCAGGCGGGCATCTGTTTGATGAACTGGTAGGGGGAGGGGGTGTCCTCAGCACCATGTCAAAAACAGACTTTACCACTCTCGAGTTCTCGTCTATGGGATAATCATCCCCGAACTCGGCTTGGTGAATGGGATCTATTAGAAGATCCATGTGAGATCTGTGACTACTACTACTCCCAATACCACCATTGCGGTTTTTGGATAATGATCTTCCCTCAAAGGGGAGACTCTGGATGGGGGAAACACACACAAGTAGGAGAAATGCGCTAGTGAAAAGAAACAAGACTAGAGACGACGATAATGAGGAAGATGAGATTGTGCTGCTGCGGTTGGGGCACACTGTCCTTCCAAACGACAAACACTGATGCTCTTTTGTCTCTTCTGGCATCATGTTTCCTCTTTTCTTTCTTCTTCGACTTGTCTGAATTTCTTGAACACTGTGTAAATTGTCTGAACTTTCTGAAGAAAATGGCATTGTCATATTTGTAAAATTTTGAGAAACTCTTCTAGTGTCCTCTGGTTCCATTATGATTTACTTTTTTACAATATCTGATTATTTTTATATACAATCAATTTTAAGCGCCTTTTTCTCAGAGCTTATAAACTTTCCCGACAAAAGTAAAATAGTTACATGACAAAGTAGAATATTCACCTTATTTTTTAAAAAAGGTTACAAAGATTTTTTCATTTGTATTTCTACTGAATAAATGTCCTTAAAACTTTTTTTTATAGTAGCTAGCGTCTTTTCTTCTCTCGACACAAGACGACAGGCACTATGCAGCACTAATTTTTTTTTAATCAGAGAGAGTTAATAGTTTTGTGATCCGTCCCAGTTGCCTGTTCACATCTGACTGCGTCTCTCCACTGGACTGCCACTCTATTTTACCTGTAAAAAGTGGAATTGAACGAAATAAATTAAACATGTGAAACCATACGCCATCCTGACCACGTAGTAATTTTCTAAAGACGGGCCATGTATATTAGTATGCATACATAGTATTTTGACATACTTATAAGCACAACAATATGAGAAATCTGAATAGAATGCTTTTCAGTATGCTTGCCTCATGCTATTATGACTTTTATATAATGTAAAGTTGACTTCATATGAATGGGATGATATGGAGCTATGATACAGCCTCTGCCTGTGTGTTCTTCGTCTAAAATTAAACCAAAAACAAGGAGACCGTCTCCTGAAACTAATATTAAACTAAACCTTAGTCAAGTCGTTGCCTTTTGCTTGTTGCTGCTACTACCATTTTTACTTCAATAGAATAATGACTACTTTGGCTAACTTCTTTTACAATTTACAACTGACCGTGTGCGACAAACTGTGTGTGTGCTCTTTCATTCGTATGTACCGACATAGTCAATAGTATCTACTTGCAATGTCAAAATAATGAAGCTGAAATTTTGTTAAGCAATAAAGTCATCATAAGGCTAGCCACGCCACACGCTAGAAGGGGTTTCTTTTAGTATTATTTTGGTAGTTGTCTTAAAAAAATGCCGTTTTTGTCAACTAGGGATTTTTCGTTGCGGTTTAGCTTGGCTTTGAAAAGAAGGACTGGAGACGGAAGAAAGATTTTCAATTGTCAACAAAAACTGTACATACATACCTACATATGTACGTCTGTCCTGAGATGATAAGCTAGGTATAAAAATATATTTTTATACGATGGGGCGACGGGGCTAATAGCGTTGACATAATATAGGGTATTATTACAATGCATGATATTTTACTAGTTATTTTACTAGTTATTTTTGTGGTTTGGTTTTTATTTCTTCAACTGCTGCTGCTCGCTGTTGATAGGAAAATAGAGAAACAAAGTTGTAATATTTTGTCTAGTGTAGCGTTACATTTACTATTATTGCTTTTTTGGTGGTGGTGGTGGTGTTACTGCTGCTATATGTATGTATATACGAATGGGGAAAAAAACAAGCCACAAAACAACAAAAGAAAGAAGAGGTGAAGCCAGTAACATAACCAGTAAAGTAGTAAGAGGTCGAGGCTACGTCTGTCTGCTGGTATGACTGTTCTTGTGACTTGACTTGGCCTACAAGAAGACACTTTTACGACAGAAAAAAAAGAAGAATCAGAAGAGATAACAACCAAGAAATAATAATCATTGATCAATCACCATTATTATTATGCATATATTGTGTGTACAGCACAGCAGACAGCTAGCTTGATGATGATGATAAGTAAGTATAGTAAAATAGTGGTAATGTTAGTGGCGATTCTGTATTTGGATGGATGAGATGATTGAATGGATGTAAAAAAAAAAGTTTATAGGTACTTAAAAATTTATGTTTATAGGTACAGCAGCCTTCTCACTTTGGCCCGATCTCGATCAAACAAAAACTTTATTTTAACATTGCGCTTTTTACCATTGAATTGAATGCATAGGTATAGGTGAATACATACATTCATACGAAGGTATATTTACTTTTAAGTATTTTAAAGTTCAATAGCGGTCAATCAATAATTTTTAGACCAACCAACCATATTAGTAGTATTGCTAAAGTTTTCATTAGGAAAAATGATCTTGACTTGCCCACAATAATCTTTATATCGGAAAATGAATGAACTAATCTGATTTGGGAATTCTCAGAATTGGTACATTTACATTTGACAACTCAATTTATTGCTCAAATACTCGTATTTATTCCCTATTATTGTTAAAGAAATGTACATAGATAAGAGGAAAGGGGCAAAAAGCAAGGATATTGCCCTTAGGATAAGCGAGAGAACAATATTGTCAAAATCTTTAACAGTAAATACCGTTCCGTCGGTTATACTTTGTGTCTGTTTTGTTGCTGGAAAATAGATTAGAAACTGAAAGGAGCACCAAAATGACAAAAGAAAATAAAGATTTAAAATGCAAGCACTTTTTCGGAACGTGGTATGAATAAAGTACGTTACCCTTTTTCTTAATACATACCGTAGCAAACACGTGCATTTACTATCTATCAGCATGTTGAAATATGAATTATGAAAACTAGGCCAGAACAGCAGGGGCCTATAACGTTATACCTAACTGCGTTGAAAAAAAAAACTATTTCTGAAAACATGGATGCATTAATATTATTACCCTTTTGAAGCAATAAAGCAAATAATGTAAAAACGGATATAGAGGATTTGCCGCGCGCACATGCAGAGTACAGAGAAAAAAGGATTATTGTATTTTTAATGGCAAATGCCTAAATCCATGAACTTCCTAGACTTAGTGGGATGGAGTATTTTTTTTCAGGGAGTTGCCCTGTTTGTTGCTAACTGTCTACGCTTATTACGACATGACGTGACATAATGGATTCACATGCATACTACTGATGATTATTCTATTAGGCTGCCGTTATACTTTGCAGTTGTGTTCTAGTCTGCTTTAGTTTACATAATTCGCTTTAAGTAATACATCAGAACTCAGAACAGAAAAGCCGAAACAATGAGAATGATAATGATGGTGATGGTCGTTTTTGAAGCGGAACAAGGTTTGTAAACAATTTGGCCATGCCAGGAAAAGGAAGCGCGATGCGTAGTAGATTTGTGAAGTAGAGGAAGTTTTTTATTTTTGAATATTCACTGTAACGCTCATACAATGCAATGCAGAAGACGCCAAGACCAAACTAATTTTTTTGTTGACCACAACAAAAACACTGTGTATGATGATGATAAACATGCGGTATAGAGTTGGTGGAGCGGTTGGTTTTCAAATTAGTAGAATGGTTAGTGCCGCAAATACCGTGAGTCACTTTGAATGGACCTTGTTTGGCGTCAGTGTGTGTACACGTAAAAATTGGTCTGATTTACATAGGATATCATTAAAAATGTAGTCAGGATTAAATATACTAGTCACCACATCACAGTATAATCAACAGACCATGCAGACAGTAGTCTCTCGGTATAGTTTTATGGCATGTTTCTTTTGATGGACAAGGACAGGTGTGTCCAGCCCAACGGACAAGTCTGTAAAGTTTATATTCATACCTGAACCTTCACGTGAGCAGTAAAACTAAATAGGTATACTAGGAGTAAAGTTAAGTGGGATTGACAGTGGGGCGACCTGACTACTGAGCTGAAATGAGACAAGTGAACATTCTGTACAAAATGGTCAGAGTTTAGGTGAATCCTTCTTGGAGCAAAAACTAAACCAGGATTTCTTCCCATGTCACAGTCATCTCATGTCATGACGGTTCCACCAGTCTTCTTTACCAGTACATAAATTTACAGGTGCAGACAGTATAATGATGGCTACTGTTAATATTTTTAGACTATCTACATTTATGCCGCTCTTTAGGCGACATGTTTTCCATCATTCATTCATACCAAATTAGGTATCTAAACACAAATTCACTCCACACTACATACACCACTGCGTTGTTTATATAATGATAGAAAATATATATACCAGTGTTTCCCAATGGCCGTGCTGTGTTTGTAATAGAATTACAAACTAAAATATGAATTTTTAGCATTAGCAAATGAAAAGACTCTATACACTTTCAACAAAACAAAACTCAACTCTCGAAAAATTTATATGACTCACACACAATGAAATAAAAATGAGCAAGCAATATAAATCAAAAAACTGATACTACTTATCTCCTCAGTATTCACTGTGATTTTGCGAGCATCCGTGTTTCTACCATTCTTTTTAAATGAAGGCCGTAGTAAAAGTTTGCTATACACTGGGACAACACCTTATTTGTGTATGTATTTAGTATGCACCTGTCTCTCCAAAGGAGGAAAGAATTGAACTGATCACTGACTATCAAACTCCAGTTGAGGTGTTTCTCTCGAAATGCCGTCACTTGCAGGCTGCATCATATAAATCTGTACCTACCTATTTACATGTTTGACAAACTGATAAGTTCTTTAAACTATGGTAAGTAAATATGTACATGAGAATAGTAAATATTTACATTTATCATACCTATGACCTAACACTACATACTTCAATTTAAAATAGGTATACGCAGATGACAATTTTGCAAGAACTAACTCAGTTCACTGAAATCAGTAAAATATTGTAAATACATTACCTATTTCGTATTTGTCACAATTTTGATTAGATCCACTCAAGGAGAACTGGAAGTCCAGTGACTCAGTGACTTGGATTTCTGATCGTGATCAAAATTGAGGCAATATTTTGACCCTTATGTCGGAAAAACTGTAAGGTTTGTGTACGAGCACGAGTGAGAGATTAGACGCCGAGGCAGATTGATGAGCTTACTGCTGTGAAACGGTGTGCCTATGTGCCAACAAAACTTTTCGTGACAGTGAAAAATTTAGATAATAATATATTTGCCAATGAATAATTTATAAGAAAATCATAACTTTAGTGTGATGTCAGTGCGGCGTGTTTTTCGGCTTGCGTCAATTAAACAGTATATTTATTGGTTATTATCATTGGTAATGTTTAACAGAAATGCGTGTATATTAGCTTTAATGCACTATTATGTATGTCACATACATTTACTCTAACATGAGCTCATCTTATCAAGAATTACAAGTAGGCAATTAAAAACAAATAAAACAAAATTGGTTGCCAAAATAGTATTTGAACACGCATGCGGAAAAAACTACCTATAAATAAGTGCTGCATTGCATGGCTAAGCTTACAGAAATATTGCACAAGCCTTCCAATAATTTTAAGTGGTATCTCTCAAAGAAATTTCCTTTTGCCGTGTCATCCATTAAACCAAGTTTTATGCGTACACTGCACTGTAATGAATTTAGCCCATTTTGGTTTTGGTAAGTTTATCGCTGGAGTCACGTACACTCTGAGAATTAGTTTCAAAATCACTTTCCTCCCAAAAAAGTTTCCTTTTTGCTAATTTCCTCTCTCCAAATCGCTTTTACATGAGTGAAATGTGCAATCAGATGAATCACTGAACCGATTCAGATTGAGTTATTCTTGGCGTCCGTCCGTCCTTATAAAAAATGATGATTTCCGATGATGAGTCACCACTTCAAACACTGACTATTACCCTTCGGAATGCTAATTAGATGAGGCATTCTGCTCGAAACTAAATACAGCTTACTTTTCAAATGCAAGTGTGCAGGTAAATATTTATAGCCCTCAACTATTGAAGTTCATGGTTGCACTAAAAAACAAGGTATTGTTTCCTTCAAAATTAAGCATTACATACATAGCTAGCCTCATTTGGTCGGTGAAGCGTACGCTAAAAATGTAAATGGATAATGATAAGTGTAGGATGATGAGTAAGTGCAAAATTACGTATGTATTAACTTTTTTGCAAATGATTTTTCATAAGCACGCACCGCATACATATCATGTACCAGAAAGATTATAACGGCCTATTCTTTTCACTTTCTTGGTAGTTTACAATCTGTTCCTGTTGG
>JAHZMZ010005438.1:0-21906 GCA_027743805.1 Lepidocyrtoides sp. E14
CGTTTTGTTTTGAGTACTCAATTGCCAATAGTGAGCTGTGGGGGCTTTTCAACTGCTGCTGTCTCTCTGACTGAATGTAACAGAACAACAATTGAAAGAATACATAAATACTTTTAATGTAATTGTCAATGAATTCAAAAGCCTCTCTCTCTCTCCGTGTGTGATTTTGGCATCGACCATCAACATTGTGCTGTATAATGATGGTTCAGTGTGGAATAAACTGCCGAATTCCATTTGTTTTATTATCCTTGCTTGAATTAATTGCAAACAAAACAGCACACACAAACACAACAATGTTTCTGTTGATGAGCTCCTGAACAATAGTTTGTTTGAATCCCTAGTTTTGCCAAAGAATGTGAAATGTTGTTCAACTGTTCATTTTATTCGCAATCTCTATAGGATTCGGATGCACATGATCATGGCAGGCTTAAAGCCCAATCGAGTTAAATCAAGATTAACGGTCATGAAAAAATGAAAGATGAGAGGGGCAAAATTGAGAAAAAAAAGTCTAACCCTTTGTTGTACAGCAGCAGCAGCAGCGAGAATACAATATTTATGAACGTCTCATGTTGTGAACTTTCTCGTGTAAGTAGAAATTCACGCCTTTTAAATTTTACACCTTTTGTGTGACTCTATTATTCATTTACCTATTATTATTTGGCTGTGTAAACAAGTAACAACGAGTAAAAAGAATTAGTACATATGTATATAAAAAGTACTGTCATCGTTGGGCTTACCACCGGTGAGTTATTAAGAAAAAAACATCACTTAAAAAGGCTCTCCCCTTCACATTTATTTTTTTACTACATTGAGGAAAAATGATGGTGGAAACCGCAATTATTTCATGAGACAAAAATTTCGAAACAAGCAAAAAAAATGATGTGATGATGCGAACATATCGTGGCAACATACATTTTTACTATAACTCCAACAACAACGTAACGCACTCCCAAAACACATAAAAGAAAAGGACAAAGAATGCGTAGAGGCGGATCAATTCATGTTGTAAGTAAAAAAAGCAATAGTAATCCAAGAATGAATCTTTATTTTTTTGTGCTTTCTGTTCTTCTGTCCTTTCTTACTACGATGCTTCTCTTTTCAGCGGATTTTTAAAACAAATACTTTTGAAGACAAGTGAAACGTGCATATACCAAGACATAAAATACTAAAACTAGCTTTTTTTTCGTGCACTTTGTATGCACTCATAATCATCTTTTTTATCATCATCGTCTCTTTTTTTGAATTCTCGTACTGATATGTAATATAATATATCATTAATATGAGGAGAATGGCAAAGTGAAGTGGAATAGCTTCCATTCAGTCTTCAGCAGATGCAGATGATTTCTTTTTTTTTCTATTAACAATAATACTCAAGCAAACTTGTATCTGTAAAAGCAAGGCAGTAATGGTGGTTGCATATTATTCATTTTTTATGATTATTTACTTATTTATCTCTGCACCCTCTACCTCCACCACCATCATCATCATCATCAACGCTCGTTAATGTTAACACTGCTTCTGCCTGAAATTTTTGGACGGAGCGGTGGCTGTTGAGTCGCTGCAGCAATTTTACTACTTCTTCGTTGTCATAAGTACATGACATGCATTTTTATTTTTGAGAAAGATGATAATGATGATAAGCGTGTTTGACACGACAAAGTAGTAAATGTACACAATGATATGATGAGGAATGCATTTAAATTATACAGCTAAAGCGATATCTGACACTCTTGAACAAAAGCTTGTATGGCATGATGATGTTCATCATCATCATCACAATTCCCATCATATATTAATATTAAGGGTTTTTTTTGTTGAATCACCAATCTGACGGATGATTTAGCTAAAAGAATTCATCCGTTTACATCATTTTAGTCGTTTACTGGTGCCCATCTATGTCCAAGTTATTTTATAATGTCTTTTTGTCTTAGAAGGAGAAAGGAAGGTCCAATGTAAGCAATATGCACACCCATGTCATGTTCCTCTGCCTGGCGTAACGTTGAATATTAGTTAATGTTTTATGATTATGTAAAAGAAAAACAATCATATTCCTGTACCGGGGTTTACACCAACCATGATTTCACAAGCACCTTTTTTGAAAAAATCCAACCAACGAACAGTAAGTAGTACAGCACTTAAAGCTGAGTGTTATGAAATATTTTTTGTAGTTGTAAAGATGTATAGAAAGCAATAAAAGTAAATAATTGGTTAATAGAAGTTGAATAATATTGATAAATGATTCAGAAGGAGATAGGATGGTACGAAGGGAACGTGGCGCAAAAAATAAAGACATGCAGCTAATATGGAAGCATCTTTGCAATTATTGAGAATTACGAAAAAGGCCATAGTCAAGCAAAGATCATTTATAAAGCTGAACGATATTATGTGTATGTACTGTCAAATATCTTGCACATTTCACTTTATAACCCATTGTATGAAAAATATTATTTGCTAATCATTTGAATAGCATCAACACCACCAGCTAGCATTTTAGGTATGTTCTCTTGACAGGGATTATTTAGAATGACTAATTTTCATGAAGGGTCTAATTTAGTTAGGATATGTGCAGGATAATAATATCCTTTGTAGGTTCAACTCAACCGATTACAAACACGAGGATATTTTTCAATGAGTGATGCGATGACATTTCAAAGAGTCAAAGTGTCAATATTTTTTTTACTGATGAGCACTAACAATTGACCCATAAAGCCAACGTCTTCAATTTAGTTTACACACAGCATAAACTCAACTTAATAAACTTTGAATGATGCATGTCAAACTTTCCGTTGAACAGTTAATTATATGATTGTCATTGTGCGTTTTATTATGGTTCTCATTGTAACTGCGCAATAAAAAATTGCACAACTCTTCCTTTGCTCGTCATAATCACACTTTGAAAGCTAACTCAATAACTTACAGGGCAAAATTTTATGGATCTATTTGCAGAGTAAATAGCTGATGTCAGTCGTCAGAACATTTTAATGAAATGGGATCAGTTTATTTCATTTCTGTACTTTTAAAGACATACACTTACCACCGATCATTGCACTTACTTACGAAGAAACACGCCATAAGTAGATCATCGCCGAAATTCCTAAGGTTAATTTTGTATAGTAACAAGGTGAAGAAGCTCATGAAAGGTAAAAAAGCTATATATGATGGATTGTCGAGGGAGTGATAATAATCCTATTACATTTTGTGCCATTTGAAAACACAGTCGCCTAACTAAAGTAAGCATATTTTCGCAATCATCCTCATTAGGGATGTTTCCCGAAGAAAATAATAAACCATTTAATTACACTCTGCGATATGATACCTGCAGTCTTGAAATAGAAAGGATAAAATACAACTTGATCGTATCAGATCATATAATCAAAATCTCATGATCTTGTGAATTTCATGTTGTTCCGAGTAAAAAGCACTCGACTAAATAAGTAGCCAAAAAGATAGTTGCCGTTGCGCTGTTTATTTTGGAATGCATATTTACTAATTGCATTGATAATTGTAGCAAGTAAAAAAATAACAATTTTATGGAGAGGAAAAAAAATACATTATCACAGATCTGCGTGTATTCAAAACATGATAGCTTATCAGACAAGATGACTTTTAGAAAAGCCGCTTACGTTGATGGAAACCTTTAAGTTATCTCCTCAAATAGGTGCTACTACACGAACATGAAATTTTTTTAATATGCTATCGGTCATAATATTTTTTATCTTGGAAAGTGCGTTTTAACCTGTTTTTTTTTCATGTACATAAAAAATATTGTAGTGACACATAAAAATTGTTTATTTTAAATAGCATAAATTCATCCATGTCAAGGCTTGGGATTTCTGCGCAAGTTTTATCAGTTAACCAAGTGAAGCTATAAAATACTTTGGCCTTCCGTGCATTTCATTGCTACAATCAGGCATTGTGAGTGCTGCGTGTACAGGACAAATTGTACTTCTTGATGTTTTTGTCAAACTATATTTTATTACTTTTGATATTATTTACGCTGAACACTTTGAAGTGAGTCTTTATACTGCTTCTTAAACAAAACTATCTGTCTATACACAAACTGCTATAAAAATGCTAAAGGTACATTTAATATGAAACTTTGCAGTGAAATTGCAAACGTCACGTAGAAAATTACTGGTCTTCCTCGATGCCTACGATAGCAATTTTCCTTAAACCTCTGCCTCCCTATTGTACCCCTCGGTCAAATTTCGTAAGCCAGAGACCAACACCATTTCAGGCGTCTAAAGATTAGATGTGTAGACTGCCTGGAGCATTTTAGAAAACATTATTACTGTGATTATTGTTACCGCGCTGCATTAAAATATCATTATGACTAAACTCATTATCGTCATTATTAAGCTTCATTGAACATGTCATAAGCGGCATTTTAGAAAACCCGTCCATTTTCAGACAACTATTGGGATGCTCTTCGACGGCTGATATCAAAGAACAAAGTAGAGTGTAATTTTTTTAAACGTAACACTGCACCACCACCACCACCACCCACACTAACCTCTTCGTATTGACCAAATACAGAACAAAAACATAATTAACCATTTAGAGAACCTATTACGGCATATTTAGTGAGTCGCAAAGTCACCATTTTATAGCTATTAGCCCATTCATGGAAATATATTATTGAGAGATATGCCCTCGCACTGAATATTTTCAAAAGCTGACTGTGTCCCTGAAACTGCACGGAAGATTAGGCACAATAAGAGAAGATCAGTAAGTTTTTAAGCGATTTTTTATGTCAAACATCATATCATAAAAAAATAAAAACGCACGTAGAATTTCATTTACTAGTACCGTAACGGTTGACCGAATCGTATTTCTGTTAATATTAAATTCACATGGCTTGCCATTTAAATTTTTTTTCCAAAGTTGTAGTTTTGCTACATATTTACGTGATATACATACTTTTAAAAAACATCCAATAAGAATAAAACAAGTAAACAAACATGCAAACGTAAAGATTCATCAAGAATTTTCAAATAAACTTGTTTTTTCACAAGAAATTTAGACTACTTTATATATTTTATCATTCATGAAAAACCACAGAAAGTGTACTCAAATAAAGCCGTCGTCGTAAACGCACAAATTGTCATATATTTAGGTATCCGTTTTGTCACGCCGATTTGCATTTTACTTTTTTTTTAAAATTTAGACTGACCAAAATACGCAACTACTCACGAATAAGCATAAATATGTACAACTTGATATAGATTGAATTACTTTTGCGGTTTAGAAGCGACCTACATACATAAATAAGTGTTGCTTTGTATAATCAAAAATGTCTTCACGCGTACACACGCACTGCAAAATGAATGAAAGGTTAGTATATTGCAGGAATTCTGTCTGTATTTTACGCATCTTACAAAACAGAACAAAGAGATTGCATTTTTTCACCAATTAAGGACATTCTTATTATTTGATAATGAAGCAACGATGCTGCTATAATTTCATTCGCCATTGAATTTTCTTTTTTATAAATTTAAAAGCTTGAAACCTGCAAACAAAATTCAGCGTTACCCTCGAAATTCCTTTGAATATTTAATTTAAATATAGGGAGGCGTGGAACTAATTTTTATACCAGATACTGCTCAAGGTTTAACAATTTCTTTCCTTTTGAAATCAGTCAGCCAGTAAGTGGCTAGGTAGATTGTATGCCTTTTTACAAATTTGCATGGGTGGACTGGACTATGATAGAAATTTTGTTGCAGGCAACTGTCATATAACATGTATAATTCTCAAAGTGCTGCTTCCGTTTCAATTCTTAATTCCTGCAATTGGCAAAAAAAGTGCGTTCATCAAATCAGCTAGCTGGCACCTTTTGCCCATAATAACCGTCTTCATCGTCAGGCGCCTAAGCACTCATCAGCAACCCAGCCTCAATTTAGCTCAGATAAAATTTTGGCTTCTTTTCGTCAGTTCAATTATTGTAAAATGTACACCAACGCTTAAAAATTCAACTCGATTTCTTAAACTAAAGCTGTTTTTCAGACAAAATAGTAGCCGTATCACTGATAGACTTCTAATAATTCTGTGAAAATCAGTAAGCCTTTTAAGTTACAAGTTAAAATTAGCTGCTTTTGTCGTTCTTTTCTACGGATTCATTTGAATGATTATAAAGGAGACTAAATATACGTCGTTTTAAATACGAAGAACGTTATGTAGATTCGTGGGTACATTTTATGCCTCAGTCCATCAAATGACAGTTTTAGTCATTGATATAAAAAACAAGATGGTCACAAACTAATCTCCTGTCCAAGTTCTTTGTCCCCAAAAATGATTTTGGTGTCGCAACAGCAAGACGTACATAGTCAATACCACTCTGCCTGATTCAATCAACCCTAACACAATTATTGTAAAGAGTAAATGCAACTCACATCCTTAAAATACCAGAGAGACGCCATACCCTTGTCATGTCACTTGATTAAAAATGGCAAGTTGAACGGTGCACAATAGCACCCACACAGCAACATCAACACTCTGAGTGATCACTGTCTCCATTCAACACCTTCAATAATAATTGCTTGTGCCGACGATTCAATTCTTATTTTCGTAAATCAAGCTGTGTGAGGCCAATAAAATGATAGACAAGTTTTGTCTGTCCCTAAATAAGCTTTGAGTGGAATGAAGATCTCTGTGAGCATCCAACCAAACAATAGTCACTGTATTTTCATTTGATTAGCTATTTTTTCACTTGCTTCATCATCCCGGTCTCAAACGTTGAATGAAAAAAAAAGAATCTTTAATCAAGAACTCTGACGTGCATATTATTACTACAGATAGCCTGCCTAGAAAACATTTCAAAATTTAAACTTCAAATGCTTTATTTTATTGTTGCTTTGGCGTGAAAGGAAGGTCAACGTAAACACTATTATGAAACTGGCAAAATGATAGAAAAATAAAAGAAATCACAATCTCTGTTTTGTTATATCGCATTGTTACAATAAAACAAACTAACTGAATTAGTTACAGAATTGGGTGATAAAAATCAGCAAATTAGAAAGGATTGCGACAACAGGCGGCCACAAAATTCCATTAGGATGAAAATTCATAAAGGAGGCTAATTCTAATTTACTTATTTGCATACTGCTGCTACAAAGGCATCTATAGTTTGTTACCCTAGAGTGCACAAGGGAAATAAATGCAATCGCCGTTGCCGTTACCATGACATTTTTTATGTCGATACGTGGCAGCAAGCAGTTAAGCATACATTCATGTATAATACGGATTTGTAAACTGTTTTGCAGGAGCTACTTAAAAATTAGTACTTTATCCATCCAAAGGAACTGATTTAATAAGCGAGCCTTAACGGTTTGTGGTTCGTTTGTTGTTTTGCATGTCATTAATTACGATAAAAGTTGAACGGTTTGTGTGTCATTATTAATATAGATTTCGTTCGCAGGACAGGACATTCCATGCGGTTTGTTTATTAATGTTGTGGTGGGTTTGTTGATTCCCTACATATACACTACTTTACTACATATCTTATCTAATATCATACCTGCGTGTGAGTTGATGAGTGATGGTGGTGGGGCTAACCAAAGTATCCACCTCGCTGTGCGTAGTATTAACATGCTTTAAATTAAGTGACGCAACGCCAATGCAAATAATCATAATAACGTGAAGTTACATTATTACATAGCTCATTCTTAATAGATCTTCACCTTTCATATAAGATTTACTTTATTATTGCTAAACTCAGCATGCAAATTAACTTACCAAATAAAAACCTAAGTAGTTCAACGCACACCAATCTTTTGGGAGACGTTGCTAATTTAATCAAGATAAAGCTTCCTTGAAGACTCTAGAGATTGCATAATATTTTATGCCAAGTGCATGATGAACTCCATGTACCTTTAAACTTTGCTCAGCCAAACTGACAACTGACGAGAGGCGAGTGATACCGTCAACAAGAAGATTATATAATGGATGGTTGGTACAGAAAACGAAATGAAATGATGATCGAAATAATAAGATGGTTCTTTTAAGCAAAGCGTCGTTTTTTTTCAAGTTGGCGACAACAACAACAACAACAGAATCGTCTCTAAGTTTTTCATTACCAACTGTTTACTTTGACTTTTGAGTATTAACGATGCTGATAGAAATCTTGCAATCCTTATTTACACGAACATATTTTTTCAAGTTAATCCAGTCTTTTTGGACATGGAGTAAGAGCTTACGATATGCAGAACAGCTAACATAAATTATGATATTGAGTGTTCAAATAATCAACTATAATTCTTTTTACCTATAAAATTGGTCTTGTAGTAATTTATGCAAAGATTCTGAAAGTTAATATAAAAGTAAAGTCACAGGTGGCACTCAACATGAGTTTGCAGCGTTGTTGTTGTTTTTTGAGTGATGATGATATGATGATGCTGATAGATAACAAAATTAATACAGGTACTCCACGCACATACACTAGAGATTATTATCTGCTTAATGCCTCTCTGCGAGTTTAGTTTAGCACATGTTTTGGGCTGAGGCAAGATTTATTTATTTTTATTTGTTAATAGGTATTTGCCAAAGAATTTACTTAAAATGCACATCCAAATCTGTAGAGTTCATTATTCATTACCATTTTTTTTGTTTGGTAAGCTCATCGTTTGCACCACCATAATAATAAAATACGTTGGTGCAAGATTGCAAAATTTGGAGCAAAACTAATCGCTAGTAAGTAGCAAGTGGAATCATATGACTGTTATTAGTGCAATGGTGATAATGATAGAAATGCATTTTAGATATATGCTCGATATATATTTATCATTGCATTTTGCAATAAAAGTGCAAGTGAAAAGAGGAAGCATGGCCGACACTGAAACTCCCTGTAAGCATTGAATGTGTACATGATAAACAAGCAAAAATGCGAAAAAAAAATTCTAAGAAGAGATTCAATGACTATCATATACCTACCACTTACGCCGGTCTCAATATTTAACAGAGCTTATAGGCACGCTGCACTGCAACTGCAACACCTTGCATTGCAATAAATTTATATAGCTTCGAGGAGGCATGTATAACTATAATGTTCATTGTACATGAAACGAGAATGTGGGGAGCGATGGGACCTGTTGTCTTGCAATTTTGCAGGTAGCGATGTTTTGGTACATCATCACATCATTATTATTATAAATTCTTAAAAAATATGTAAACAGACAAGAAAAATTGTTTTCTGCAGTAGTACTACAATTATACCTAACCACGTGTAACTATACGAAGAAAAATGAGATGTTACTTAAAAAACATAAGACACATTTAAGGACTCAAATTCTTTCAGTTTCAGTACTATTTATAGTGTATACAAAAAAAAATTATATGTTGCTAAAAAAACTCTTCATTTACTGCATGCTTCACAACAAACTACGGTTTAGTATTTCCCCATATTTGCGCTTCCCGTACATAAGAAAATTGTGCCTACATGAAAAGGGAGTTAGTACAGCACTACTACTGCAGCAACAAGAATACAAGGTTGCACAGTTTGAAATAAATTATTTTCTGCACTTGAGCTAAAATTACTACAATGAAATGTAGCAAGCATTAACCCATACTTTGTACAATATTATTCATTTAGTTCACGATATTCATAGGAACTTTCATTTTCAAATTATGTACATACATCAAATGCGTTTTTCTTGACAACGCTATCACAATCATCATCATCATCATCATCATTAACATCGACCATTTTTCATTTCATTAGGAAAATGCGTAAACTATTTAAAATCGAATACGCATAAAGTTCCTTAAAATTACTATCCTTGTGCTAAAAAAAAGTACATCGGTACATTCATAAATTGTACATTTTTTTATTTTGTTCTGGGGACATAGCGCAAGGCTCAATTACAAATGAACCAAACTTTTATTGCAAGACTATTTTACTAGCAATATTAATGTCTAGGTATATATAGTTCAGGCCAGGAGTACTAATGCACTAGAGTTGTGTCGGTCGACTATATCAAAAAATACCTAAGTATGTTTTAAGATGTTAAATTGTTAAGGAATATCTCGGCAGAAGCCATTTAAAGTAAAAGGAGGATGGGACGTTTCTCTTTTTTTCTGTTATAATATTAACACACGGACAGATGAATGGGTATGTATGCAGTAATAATATATTACTTTTAGTAAAAAATAGTGCCTGAAATGATTACACTCAAAAATTTCTCGATGCTGTGACAAGTTTTATGATAGCTTCACGACCTGCCGTTTATTTTGTCACTCAAATCGTATTTACATGCATCATTCACCATATCACCATTGTTTATTTTTTACTGTATATTATCAAGAAAAAATACTAAAGTATGTATAATAATATTCAATGAATATAAATTCACACACATTATGCATATATACATGCAGTCTTTACTCAACCCCATCGGCATATTTTCAAATTGTAGGTTTATGCTGTTATGTTTTTTTGTTGAAAAAAATTTGTTACGTCTTTTGGTAAAACACAAATGAAAATGATGGTACGAAATGATATGGATCTAGAATTTATGTTTTAAAATTATATACATATTCATGTTAACAGTTTGAAATACTGCTTCCTAAAAATTTATCGTGACAGTGTCATTCTCTGCTTGAGCTAAAGGAACTTTAGTACACGTACTAGCTAATAGTGCGTATAGTTGATTTTTAATTTATAATAAATTATGTAGTAAAACTCGTCAATTCACAAGTTGCGACGACAATTAACAAACATTTAAAATTATGTAAGATTTAATATCCTGGTTTCAAGCGCCTGTGGTACACTGGGAAGTACGTACATCGTCGTCTCGTCGTCGTCACTCGTCACACACTTCATCGTCTTCATTATTATCATGCACAGCCGAAATTCGTACGTATAATTTTTTCTACTGTTTGACTCTTTGACTCTTAATTTATTTTTATTATTATTACATTCGCGTGAGTTACTTTATCGTCTCATTATTCTGTAGGTAATAAGGACACGCAATATACGCACAGTACACATCAGCAATTTTCATTTATTTGTTTTAGTGGCGCAGAAGATATATGGAGTCATCATCAATGATGCTCTCATCGTCACGCTGTCTTTGCAAACATATAACCAGCAAAATACAACGAGATATTGCATGGACTTTGAAATGTTGCAATTAAGTGGCATGCATCATCAACGAAATGAATGAAATGAAGAAATATGAAGCAGTTTCAATCAGTGGTAGCAATTTATACAATCATAAGAACACATTTTGGCATGTGTTACAAGTCAGAATATTTGTACTTTAATTTCAGTTTTTTAATTGAGTGCCGATTGCTGCATATGAAGTTTAGTAGTCAGAATTCAATAAAGTTAGAATTTTTAAAGTTGATTTTTTTAATAAGCTGTTGTAAAGTTTTCAGTGTAAACAACATAATGTAATTGGGGCTGAAACGAAATGATCTATGAAGTGAGTGACTTGAAGACACTACTTCTTTTTTTCACTATTATCATCATCAAAACGTCACTTTTTTAAGTAGCAAGAAGGAATTTATCTATATTTTATGACGACACTTCATTTGTCCGACCAAATGGTACAAAAACTTGACAACATTTTTTTTCATAATCTTTGGCACTTGATTTGTCATTTTATAATCTCTATAATCGAGATAATATGAACTGCAACCGCGAGAAACCTTTAACATTTCAAAAACGTTCATTACAACAACAGACAGTATGTATCATGGAAGGAAAGCTGTCTGACTGTTGATCAGTGCAGTGACAACTGCCAGCTTTTTGAAATACTGCTCGGATGGCTCAAAACTCTCTACTTGATTGCAGCTTGTAGTCGTAGATATTTATTGAATGAATCGATACTCTGATAATGTTCAAAATCATTAGCAATAACACTAAACTCTAAGCTTCGCACAAGTTTTCAAAGAAGAAAGCATGAAAACAATTTATTGAAATGCTGCATTAACATAGCACATTTATTTTTTATACATAGATTTTAATTAAGATGATAGAGTTTGTTCAGAATGGAACACTATGAATTACATTTAAGTATACGTTGAATGTAAGCACATTTCTACTCAAATTGCTTTCGGTTGAACTGATCTGCTCAATTTGCATGCTATCAACTTGAACAATATTACTTTCAAACCTTCAATTGTGACCAATATCTACTTGATCAGCTTTTTAAGCATCGCTTTCTTATACATACTTCAATGTCATATCTACTGCTAAAAATCTGACTATTTTCACAGTTGTAATAATAAAAACCATTCAGAAGGTTTGACATATAATCCATATAGGACATATGGGAATTTCTGAATATTGTTTGGCTGTTTTTCATAAAGTTGTACACAAATGCTACAAAAAAACAAACGTCGGCGCCATGTAGAAAGCTTTACTTTTGCAGATATCAGCAAGTAATGCAGGTTTGCTCCGATTGTTGTTTTTCAAACCAACTAGGTACCCTAACATGTCTATACGTCATGATTGCGTAATAGAATTTTCAAAAAATTTGCAATCCAACTCTCTTCCTGAAAAGCTAGAATTATAATAACTGATAAAAATGTATGCATTTACTCAGTTTAGATTAGCTCAAGTTTCCGTACACGATAACGTTAACCTTGTATTTACATGAAAAATATTTCGCAATTTAGGGTGTAAGTTTAGTTTAAATATGGAACACAAACTCAAACTGTGGTTGGTGATGTTTTGTTGCACTTCAAAAATCTAGTTTCCATAAAGCTATGCGTAAATGGTTTCATACGATTGAGCAACAAAATTGCCGAAGCAAGCAAAGACTGACTAAACAAACACTTGCTAATAAATTAATGCACAGTACAAGTACATTAGAATCTATCGTTCCAGCATCAATTGAAACAAGCACTTTTTAGTAAATCAACTAAAAATCCCATTAACCCAAAATTTAATCTACACAATATGATGAAATGCTTACCTAAGGTCACGAGAAGCATCCATGTGGAGCTCCGCTTCATTCTCCGTTTCGTGGCTAACCCGTCCATTTTTGTACACTTGGTTTGTTTGGCAGTTGTATTTTCCAGTAATATAATTTTTTTCTAAGTAAAGTAAATGTGTACACCTATTACACCTAGCTTATAATGTACTTATTCCTAACGAAACAAAACGATGTTACATAGCAAATAAAAACTGATTTACTGGCACAAAAGACTTCTGACTCTTTCCCAAAAAAACTTTATTGTTACTGTAAATAATTATCACGAGACCATTAATCGGTTTACGTAAATAAAATCCCAGAAATGAGTGCCGCTCTTAATAATCACATTATTTAAGGAATAGTGTCTAACTTTCCGTTTCACATCGCACATTCTGTCTGTACCCTCAAAGAAGACTCTGTAGAACAAGTCATGTAATTTTTCGCAAGATTTGTTGGAATAAGCAGTTATTACTCCTACAATTATCAACAACTCGGATAATTATCTTTCGCCAAATAGTAAAAAGGTCCTTGCAATCATTAATAATATTACTAAAAACATTACACTTGCATTTATTTTTTTTTCACAAGAAGAAAATAAAACCTATTCAAATTATCAACTCTCTTAATCTGTTTTTCGCATATACGAATTTCCTATTTTTGTATATAAAATCTTACAATATTTTTTTTCTAAACGAAAGCATTAAACTGCAAATAGTATAAAATAAAATGAAAACGTGATGCGTGATTGTTGTATTATGAGGATGATTACCTTATTATGATTACTGCTATTATTGCAAAGAAGATTTGCATATTTCCACTATTCTTTCTTTTGTGTTAAAAGTACGAGTTTAAAATTTTACGATAAAGTAAGCAAGTGTGTAAATGGATTTTTTTTCTCTTTGTTTGTCTACTCAAAGAAAAGTTGCAACGCATTTCCACCTGAGCATTTTACATGAAAAGTGCATCGTCAAAAAAAACCTTTTTCTGCATCACTCACTATCACTACTACTCCAATTATATAGCTAGCTAGCGAGTGAGTATTGTTACAATACAGATATTAAGTCAGTCGGGAAGAATGCATGAAAAAGAGGCTTTTATTATGTTTTATCACAATTCTAACAAACAAAATTGTACGACACTCCTGATTATTTGTTTGTCATAGGATAGTAAAAAAATCGCTGTAAATAATAATAGAAAAATTCTTCTTCTCCTAGAATACTATATTATCGCTGTTGTCGTCACTCCAATCATCTCATCGTCTTCGTCAAGCATGCCATGAATGAAGATGGGAATCGGATGCTGTACCGTCGTAGAACGTGCACAACCAGATCGACGCGATATGTCGCGATAATTAACATGAGGTGGTGGTGGGTGACGTGATGATGACGACGATTATTATTATAACGATGAAAAAAAATGAAAGGTGTCCTCTTCTCTGTTGCACTCAAATGAAAACGAAATTTATCAAGCGGATGAATGCGACTGACTCTTCTACAAGCAATATGTAACTTTGATGTTGGTCTTCTCTCTGAGGATTTCCGTAATCAAATGCTTTCCGGTCTTTCTTCGTCTGTTTGCTGGCTTGCTTGCTGATTATTATTATTGTTATTATTATTATTTTTGCCTCGTAGACAACAAGACTACATTTACTATTATAATGTTTGGCTCCGTTTACTATGCTCGTTCATCTTTTTCCCTCAACACACACACACACTTGCTCGCTTGCACATTACCACAAACCTATTTCAATTGAAAACTCTTTGATTGCAGTTATGCATTTCCACAACACGACACGCATGTATGTATTTTATGCTACGTGTTTTGCATCACCCCCGTTGTCGTCACTAGACAAGTTAGTAGGTCTACTGGTGATGTGACTCTAACGAAGAAGAAGAAAATGAAGCGGAGAAGCACTCTCAATTTCTGCAAGCTCTTGTTAGTATTCTATTTTCACACAGTAAATAGCTATGAAAATGCGCAACCTTTTTTATTTCTTAACAACAATATATAATGACAGTTAATATAGAAATAGTCAAATAACAAGGAGACGTTGCTAATATTGCGATTACTTGCGTGCTCACAGCAATACAAGCCCTGTCATCATTATAGCATCGCTATATGCTTATTAGTATATGAGTTGCAGCAGGTTACTTGTAAAAATGCATTTCATTTTCATATCATGTAGGTAACAATGCAATGTTTGTATGTAGTACACGCCTTTTGTATTTTGAAAAAAAACTACACGTAA
This sequence comes from Lepidocyrtoides sp. E14, assembly GCA_027743805.1. Taxonomy (NCBI): domain Eukaryota; kingdom Metazoa; phylum Arthropoda; class Collembola; order Entomobryomorpha; family Entomobryidae; genus Lepidocyrtoides; species Lepidocyrtoides sp. E14. The sequence goes on from JAHZMZ010005438.1 coordinate 15,163, forward strand.
AGTCCTTTGTGTTGTTGTAGGTCTTCCGAGCTATAGTAGCAGAGAGTTGCAAAAAAATGTTTTTGTATGTATGTTTGCTTTTTATTATCGTGATATTAATAAGTCATGTAACTTGATATAAAATGGGAAGATGATACACGCATCAGCTTTAAAACACATACACATTAAAGCATGTTTGCATTCTTATTCCCTTGTCACACAATTACTGTGCTGTGATTCAACTGTCACTGCGGCTTACTGACATATGAGCAGAGTCATTTGTGTATGCAGTACTTTTCCTTTCTGTTGGACGTACTTCAACAGACTAAAAAAGACTTGTTTTATGCTTGCTTTAGAGACACAATTAACAGAGGTGGATTTGTCCATTTACATATTTCACTTTTAGATGAAAAAAAAATCCTGTTAGGATATTGTTGTTTGGATGAGTACTTGTGCTTGTAGAAAAGATAAAGTGGTCAACACTGCCTAAACAAGGGGCAAGTGACAATGCCCTGTCCTTGTGACTTATGAACAGGGACATGAACTAATGTCACAGAAAGGAACCAGTATGATTTGCCGTCTGTGTCTTTTATCTGTGTACACGATTTAGCTATATATTGGTTTTTCTAATTTTGAATTTGACCCACTGTATTTATAAGCCTACAGGAATACGATATTGGCAAGTGTTTCATACAAAACCCACTGTAAAAGCAAACTATGGACGTATTTACCCACTTTGTCTTCTTCAAGGTAATTTCACTGTTCAAGGTGACACATATTTCGGTTCTAGTCAATGTGAGTTCATCACGCAAGACACAGAGACAACTTGGTCAGCAAAACTCTGATTGACTTTTACGAAATGTATTCAAAACACTCAAGTCGGAAGAAAATTCTTCGTGCACAGAGTGCACACTGACATACGGCACAAATTCCACATGAGAACAGACACTTTTAAATTAAAATGTGGTGACGGTAAGTATAAAAGAGAGAGAGGAGAATTGTAACAAAGTATTGTGAGGTGTGTTTCCCTCGAAATACATTGGCCTACTGATGGTCAAATCGGTAAAGACATTGATTGTAGATCCACTGCTACCAGTGCTTGCAGTAGTTAGTAGTCATAAGCGATTGTAGCTGCAGTCAGTGTTGAAGATCTCTAGAAAAAAAATGTAAGTTACATCTACATACGTACCTACACAATGATCAGTGCAGGCTTCCATAGAGACTGCGCTACGTGCGTAAGTGCATTGTTATTGTTACCACTTTCTTAAAAGATATACAATGCTTCACAAGGGCCCGAATATGAGAATGGTACCTTTAGCTTTGCAATAGATATAACAACTTTATTTTACCGCACAAAAATGTAAGCAGTTGAAAATGCTGTACAGGATTGTGTGTGTAGGCTGGCATGGCCTGTGGTGTGAATGTTAAATGTTGACTCATTGTTACAAGTTACAAAGCTAAAACAGTCCTATGTAAAAAGACTCTCTAGGCAGTTGGTAGTTGGTTGGAGGAAAAAAACGCATTTACCATCAATATCTGCTGCAGTCATATTCTTTTTAAGCTTACTACGTACACACATACGTTCATTTTTTTCTGAAGAAGAAAAACCCTTCTTCATAACCTCTTTAGGTTCATCGTTAATCATTTTTGTATAGGAATGCGTATATTAACACAAGCATTGATATATAACAAGAGAAAAAGCTTATTAAGTGGAAAGAGCATCATCGTCTATGAGCTAAAAAGACACAAACAAAAATGTTTCAACAATATTTGTGTATGCATTTTTTCTATTTGAAATGCATGGCATAAAAATATTACGCATTTTGTTGCAGTTGGAGTAGTTCTGAAAGGGAAGTTAGCTGAGAATAAGGCATCCAGATTTGTTGGGCTAGTAAACTAGCATAAAAGTATTTTATGTGCATGGGCAACAATCCTGTGATAATATCGGCTTCAAAATTACTGTAATTTGCTAGCGAATAGCTGTTAAGTTTTAATGAGAAATATGTTAAATGAGCCATATCATTGCATCTCGTTACATGCAATATTTGATACGGAATCACTCTCGATATTCAACTCATTTGATAGTAAAAAGCATTCATTTGTGTACACTGAGATTCCGATACTTATCTACTAGAAGACTTGGCACGCAATGAAATGGCTTAATTTTAAAGAATTTATTTCAAGACATGACGCGTCACTGTAAAAGTCCTTAAAAACGAGTACATTGAATTCTTTGACAAATCGAAATCATGTTAGTTAAAAACCGAAATTATTGCTAAAAAAATGCCAACTTACAAATTTTACGAGCCTTTTCTCTAAAACTACTGAACTGGCTGTCAAAATGATGCTTGTGTGATGTATCAAGCGGCTTCAAGATGTTGGAGGACTTGAGGATGTTATTATTTTAGCCTATTCTAAAATTGATAGACGTAAAATCTTTGGTAAAATAATCAAGCACCTGAAATGAGGCTTACATTTTGCTGCTAAATGTATTAGTCTAATACGTTTGAATGATATCAAACAATGTTGACAGTAAATGAATACTTTGCGCTTCACGTCATTACTTTCATGAAGTTCATTTTTGAACCATTTTAGAGAATAATTTACTGAATGCCATTCTACGATGCGTTATGAATCCCCTCTTCCAATCAACTCAAGCTTTTTTTAGGGTGTACGAAGTGAACGTTTGAGGAAATGCTTGGTTAGTAAGTGTATTTTTAATACCATCCTACCGGCTGGTTTCGAGTCTTTTGTAATGCAAGAAGACTTTTCAAACTGCAACGTACAAGTTTATTTAAAACCAGCATAGGCATGGTTTTGACCTGGTGTTATTATTCCGCAGTTCTTTCAACACTGATAATGATGCTGCCGGTGTGTTGAAATGGTAATAACTGCTTCAGCAAAATATTAAATTCACCTCACCTAATTTTAAGGAACCCTTTTCTACAATGCCATGAAGGCTTATTTTTTGTCGGTTTGCTGCCAGTTTTTCAATAATGATGATGTCAATTCAACAAACGTTTTTATTACCATCACTCCGCTTCCAAACCAAAATCAAAACTCACATCGACTACGTGATAAACATGGTTCAACCTTAACCAAAACTTGTGTAACGAATGGAACTGTAAAAGAATTTGTGAATCAAAGACTACTGCCACTGTCGGAAAACACCAAAAAACGCAACACATATCTCCACTATTCTTCTCTTATCTACCACCACCACTCAGTAATTTCCAAATTATCCGTAATATCATTCTCCATGACGTGTTATATGTGTGAGTCTCTGTTCAAAACAGAGTTATCGTCAGACAAAACCGAAATTCCTCCTTTTTATTATGTGCTGCTGCATCACAAGAGTTAGCGTTACTGTTTTGGACAAAAGAAGCATGAATGTTTGGTTAGATGTGTGCTCTTTTTGTTAGCTCCTACATCCATCCCTCTGTCTGATATCTTTTTCATTTTATACATATCTCTCTTGACAAAGAGAACGAGTCTTTTCAACTGAACTTCATTTTTTGTTATAGTACTATTTTTTCTGCCTTTCCTATTCACGTTTTCTCATTTTACACCAGTTACGCATTTTCCACGCATAATTTACACTTGCTGAAAGGCTCAAAATTTGCTTCTGGTAAATACTTTTGCTTAGCACGCTATGGCAAATGCTGTTTGCACACAGTTATGAAGTTTAATCGTTTTAATGACGTGTAGCATCGTGGATTTTGCTTCTTTTTATCCTTCATTAGCACAAATAATGGTACATGTTTGTTCACTGGCTCTAAAAAGCGACAGGAATAAAACGCCATTATAGCTTGGCTGCAAACAACCCATTTCTTCCTTTTTTAATTTATGTGGAACAAAAAGACAAAAGCAGTATTAGAATTGAAGAACAGTGAAGAGTATTTAAAAATTTCACGCAGCAACAATCAAGTCGCCAAGTCATCCATTACTTCTTTCATGACAAGAGTAGTGATAACAATGAAGAAAGGAGATGCTCAATTGACAACGGAAAATCTGAATAGGATGATGATATTGTCACTGATTCTCATGTTATTAATCCTCTCTTCACAAGATAGTTTTGATGATGAGCAAAACTTACCAGAGAGAGAGAGAGATAAATACAAAATGATGATGCAATGAAACATTGGGATGCTATTATCCGAAGAAAAATCTACGCACAACAAGTGCATGATTCATGTTAGTATGCATAATAGTCTCCTTCATTGAATTGAAATCATCTTTATTCGTTCCTTAAAAAAACATAACACAATTGCATATACGAATGATCATTTGCAATACTTTTCTAATTTTGGATTACAAGCAGCGAAATTGGAAAGTTTTTTTTAGTTTTCGTCAAACCTTCATGTAAAGCTCAATATCTACATGCATAATCAACACAACCTCTTCTGCTTCTGATGACAAATGAAAACATCTATAAAAACATTCTAATCTTTATGACGAACGAAAAAGGGAGAAATCGAAAGTTAAAACTGGAAGCAACAAGGTTGGCATTCTTCCTCACTCCCTTTTTTGTTAATACTAGAGTGGTATCTGTGCATCTCTTATTACAAAAATATACGATTGCGAGTAGTGTGGGGACTGAAAAACAAGTGTGTGCTTTTCTACTTACATGTAAAAGAAGTTTTACAAGGTAATACTGAAAGGAAAGGGTTTTCCTTTCTTCATTTGGAACAATTATTGGTGCGCCAACATATCATTTCTTTAGCTACAAGAGATGTACCTGTCAGTCTATAAATACCCATATTATGTATGTACCTACATATCCACTACATAATATTTACATCATTTATACATGTCTTGGTAAAGCATATCCGTATATAAAACTTTTTTTTATACAGCTTTGTTTTTGAATGACTGGGTCAATATGTCTTACTTTAATGCTCTCTCTTCTTCCCTTTAGCATCTTTGTTGTTTTTTTTACATTTACAAACCTACCTCAGTGTCTTTCAACTCCTATGAATATAGTTTTGCCTTTACATTGCTGTCTTTGTCGTTAAAAACAGACATACATATGCACTTATATTCTCTGTAGTTCTATTGTAGCATTTTTTTAAGTCGTTGCCGTCGTCGTTTTCTACATTCAAAGCTGAAGATATACACAACAGTTTGATTTAAATGGTCACTCACTACATATCCCATAACAATTTAGAGAGATGCATGAATAGAGTGGTATTATTACAGGGGAATTACATCGATCAGAACATCATTGTTATCACATAACATTCTCAATAAATTACACTTGCTACTGAAACACAGGTGGCAACGGCAAGCTCAACAATCGGCCGACGATAACAGCGATTCTTCTCCTATGGTCAAAAAATCTCTCTTTTGTGCGCACTTACCTTTCTTGCCACCGCTGTAATATTATTATGTTTACAACTTTGTTGTTGTGAGTTTAATTTCATTTAGGCTTCCACTCCGAATCCGCTAACAAAACAAATTATCTTTTAAATGATTAGTTTGGCAGCTAATTTTATTTGCCTGCTAACTAAAAAAAATGAGTGGTGTGTAAGACTCTTAAATGTTTTTTTATACGATGAAGAGGTGGACTTGGCGTAGAAGATTAAGTGATTCATTCGCAAGCTAATAATAACAAAAAAATATTATTTTATTATTACTTTTTTATTATCATATTTTTATGCACTTTAAAGTTTTGTGCCTTATTGCTAATAAGTAAACGACGCGAGGTTTTATAGCCATGCGAAAGACATGAAGGGAAGATAAGGCAAAAAGCCATCAAGATGTGACATTCACTCTTACTCTTGACAAAATTGCGACATTTCACTTGTCAACTGGTAGAAAATCAACATCGCTTAACTAATCATCAGAGAATACAGGAGCACTACAATGTTTTTTTTATTCTTCATGAGAGCTTTCACATTCTCAGGATCCCATCAGTCCATAAAATATGCTATTGTATGATGAGAATTAATCATAAGGTATTAATTGTCAGATGTACATATATATTGTATTGTATGTATGTATAAAATTGTGGACTTACGCACATTTTCCTCCGTTCTACCATGCAATTAACAATAAAATAATGGAGTCATGTACGCAATGAGATAAATTAATCTCAGTGGCCATTAGCATAGGTGGTAGGTACATACATGTATAATAACTTTGGTAAATAGGCAGTTGTGGCAAAGTCATGCTTAGGAATAAATATTATACAGAGGTGAAGTATGTATGAAATGTATATTAACTGTGTAGTCAATTCTTAGTTGTGAACTTTAGGATTACACCCATTACACCGCGCCCTTTGCAGTGTCTTTCATGTCCATTGAACAGTAACGTACCTAATTTGCATTCCTATGTACCAGATATAATGATAGGTTTTGGAAAATTTGCTAATAGATGTGTACATTTATTACAAAAACTTTGTATTTGCAGCAGTTGTCCGTTCGTCTGACCGTTCTGGCAAAAAATGAAATTCTAAATTTTATCTGGCACTGTGCTTGAGTGGAAATGAATATACTTATTTATTTTTGAAAGTATTTAGTAGAAATGCTTGACAGGATTATTGTCCAATTAAATGTTTGTATTTTTAAAACGCTACTAGTTATTATTTTTTTGTACTATAACAAACTATAGTGTAAGGATGGGGCACATTAAGAATACAGATATAATGAGGACGGGATATTTACCTACTTTGCTTTTAATGTTTCTATGTTAATGTAAGCGAATGATCGTGATATCGAAAAGCGATTAAGGGAAACTTAATCGCTCATGTCCCTTGCAAGTACA
>JAHZMZ010005439.1:0-16660 GCA_027743805.1 Lepidocyrtoides sp. E14
AAAGATAGCAACTTTTTATTGTTGGAAATAGTGATTTTGTAGAGTAAATGAGATATTACAAAAGGCAAAAGTGATACTGTACAACAACAAAGGATTTTTTTTAAAGCCAAACTTTATGGAGAGAGCTGACTACATGGCTAGCCAGCTATGGTGAATGGTAGTAGTAATATAATAGGCTGAAAATAACGCAACCTACTTTACCTGCCGCAGTCATAGCCTCTTTTTTTCTCTCCATTGTTAGCCATATAATAATAAAACAACAATAATACTAAAGTGGTGACGCTAGCCTATAATAATAACAATAATAATAACCAAAATAGTTCGTTGGATGGAGAAGAGGTTGTTGAAACATCGTGATGATGATTTTGATGATGACGATGGTGTGCTACTATTATTATCATCGTAATATTTATGATTGTTTTCTTTTTCGTTAAATTTATTCTACATGTGAAATTTAGTTTTGAATTTTTTCATCTGTGTTTTTACTTTTTTTACTTCAAAAGTACACAAGTGCAAGTAGAGTACTTAACTGAATTGATTTATCTGTAAGCAACACTGTCATAGGATCAATAATTTGTTAACAAGTTTGATACCAAAGCAATGGGAAAATAAGTGTAAACATGTGTGCTTGCAATGTAACTTAAATAACCATTAACTACAGACAACAAGTATTAAAAACACTCATTACCAGCTTTGTGCAAAAGAAAGTGAAAAAGATTTAAGAAAAAAAATTCGTTTGTTCAACATTTTGGTGTGGAAGACTAACCACACTGTGCAAGTGTGTGTAAATTACAATATCAAAAAAATATATTGAAGCTGATTCTGAAAACGGATTAATTATTCGTGGGTCCATAGTATTGCGATTGAACAGGATGAGGGCGAAGAGAAAGGTAAGCGAATAAGAAGAGAATTTGGGGCAAGCTGAAACAGCACTCGCAGAAGGTAGCAAGCTAGACACTGCTTCATCACAAAATGTGCAACAAAGACTTTCTTTGAAGAAAGCCAACAGCCAACTCTGTCTCACAAGCAATCTTGTAGCTAGCTTTTTTGTTTCCGATTTAGATAAGGAGATGGAGTTATACTCTACCTCTAAAAAGTTCGCAGACGTAGCCACACTATTAGACTTTATGTGTCTAACCTTAACTTATTGCATTGGTTTCTTTTCTTGCTACTCTCATCACGAACACTTTTTAGATGTTATCTACTAGATGCCAAGCAATTTGGTATAGGCATATCTCTATATACTTAAGTAAATTGCTCCTATTTTTACTATGTAATACATGATCTGTCCGTAATACTTTTGATGGATGGATGGTGAGTTTCTCTGAAATTCTGCGGAGTCATTCCTATTGTTAGTATTCTCTTCATGGTTCCATGCATCTAACTTAATTTGTTGAGGAGCTTATTCTTAAATTTAATTATCACTTATGCTGATTTGAAGAAAGCCACATCTTTCTTTTTAACCCGCCTACCTATTTCTGTATGAATATAAAATTTATATAAATTAATTTGAACATTTATATTATAAATAATCAAATTATTTTACCACTTTCAATAAGTATTTCTCACTTTCACTCTTGTTAGTCATTCTTCTATTTGCGCATCTTACCTTTTCTGGTTTGGCTCATTAGCGTAGTTTTGAAGTAGAACTTACAAAAACCAATTTCTACAGTGTTAATTTTTCAAGCATGAAGGTCGCGTTTTTAATTCAGAATTAGGAATGTTCAAGTAGGCGGTTTGCAAACTGTTTTGATTTTAATGAAAGTAAAACTTGCCTCTCTGTGATCATTGTGCTAGTTAAGCATACTAGAACATATTAGACATGCAATTGGACGAAAGATTATGTGGAAATGTTAAAAGTCACGATGACGTTAACGAAACAATTAACAATACGAAGAAGATGGGTTTGTCCCATTTAATTAGTCAAGGAAGGAGGGCACACAGCAAAAAAAAGCACTGCAGTAGTGCATACTATTGGTCTCTTTTTTTTGTATTTGACTGTTATTTAATCATACATATTAATATAGTATCATGAACAACATCATCAACACTATAATTATTACAAAACTCCCATGCTGAAGATCACCCAAAAAAAATTAATTAATCATGCTTGTGTTCAACACAGACAAAACATTTTTTTTGTAATTTATTGCACTTTCTTTTGTTTCATCATCGTCACTTGAAAAACCCCATCCATAAAAAATATCATATAAATACCTACATTTATTCACCATTTTTTTCACTAATGCATTCATTATAGCTGCAATGCAGTAGTATTAGGGAGGCCACGTCAGGTCAGCTACACTATGACCAAAGTTATTTTTCATTTTGTACAGTATTGTTCAGCACGAATATTACTCTTTTTTTGTTAAAAAATGGGGAGACACAGAGAGATAGTCAACTGGTGTCTAAAGTCATTTCCTGTTTGAAGTTATAAACTTGTTGCATCATCATCATGATTATCACGGAATTAGCAAACTTTACAAAGTATTTTAGCATGGTGCATAACATGCCAGTATTGCTGAAGAGCATGCATTATATTATTTGATTCAAAACCCAGTCAAAAAATTTCAACACATTGCGTACTTTAAAAAAAAATGGAGTAACGATAATAATGTGCATGGATACTTTTTCATATTGGGTCATCTCTTCATTAGCATATCCACATATAATTTTAGTTGTGGTGGTGGTGGTGAGTAATTTTGGGAACAGTAGATGTGCTGCCAGTATCAACCACACTTTTGAGGACATTCTCAAAATCTATATTGGAAGCCCTTTTCACCCTTATATACTACGCGTCACCCTTTGTATACTACAAACTGCAATTCATACCATGCCATGTTTTTTTCGCATAAGTAATATCATTGCTGACGAAAAAAAGGTGAACGTTAGTTCTCTCTCTTTTAAGCGTACGTTTTTTAGGAAAATATTTATTGTTTACACACGATATCAGACGATGACGACGATGATTGCCATACTGGGGGTCATTGTAATGCTCGTTTTTTCTCTCTCCCCCTCTAACCGTTTATCATGACTGCCATCAATCGTGATATCATACGAATTTCAAATTTACACAAAAAAGAATTCACTCAGGTTTTGTAATAATACGAGCATTTTTTATTATTGTTACCACACCATCACTAATACTAGTAGTAAATATGTATGCATGATTTTTTTATATGGTGTTGCTCCTGTCTGTATAATGGTATTATTTACTGTCTCTCGAGTCTGAGTAGTTACCACAGTAGTAAGCATTATTTTGAGCATTGTGAATGATCAAATTGTTTGCGTTTCATTGGAATTTCAATACATGCACACACATAAGTTTGCCGCAAGCGCCGAAACTGCCTCTAAGCAGGGTGAGCATGAATAAACAAATAACACTGAACTCAGGGATGATAAATTACAATTACAAATGTAATTAATTACATAGTTGAGAAATTTGTAATTGTGCACAGTAGCATAATGCTTAATCATTGCTAACTTTCTGTAAATTATTTCAGTCTTGAAAACCATTATTTTTTCTCCTAAAAAATGAAGTGCTAAACTTCTTTAAAGAAGATAATTATTAATTAAAATATTTTTCTCTGAAGAGCAATTGATTATTTGTAATTGAAAATCATTTTCTCAAGAAGTTAATTAATTATTTAAATACGTTTTATACGGAAAGTAATTTCCCATGTCTGCTTACTAAGCATTACAAAAATAATTTAGTATACCTGTATTTTTCACTGTTGATGTAGTAGTCGGATAGACCGTGGATTTTACAAAGGAGATGGATGAGACTAGACTATGTTATTTGTTTATGGTTATTTTGGCATGTTGGTAGATTTTATTTTATGGTTTTCATTGTTGCAGGAACTCAATGGAAAACGTTGGTTTATGATGAGAGAGTCCTCTTCATTATTATTATTATTATGCTACTTAAATCAAGAGCATTGCTCACGCAGCCCCTTACACCTTGTCCATCATCACTTGACCGTCATTACTTTGCATAATATATTTCAATCCTGTTGCCGCTCCGCCGTACATATATGCGCTTGTAAACAGAGTACATTTTTTGGCATTATTGCTCTTGGTGGTGGCGTTCCGCTCCAGTGGTGCTTAACTTGGTAGTACTGAACTGTTAGAATGCATGGAGTAGCGAGAAGTCACTCATGTTGATCCCCTTCCAAACAAATGAAATTCGAATGATGAAATATATGCATCAATTTATTCGATAAACTCTTTGCTTACTACTACACAACACTTTTTTAAGGGGTAAAATTAAATAAATGGCAACTGGAAGTTTATAAATTTGATGAATTCAAAGTTGTGTTTTGATGCCTTGTGCGGCATGTGAATAGTTACTTATGAGCAAATATCATCCATGTTGAATAATTATTATTATGCGTTTTATCAAAGGACTGCATGGAACAGGTGCGTACGTATGTACACAACCTGAAGCACACATTTAAAAAAAATAGTATGCAACATCAACATATTTATTGTTACAGGATTTTCTTTCTACAGGATTCACTCCCTCGCCGTTAAATTAATATGTTTGCTCTGCACCGTCAAAAATAGGATTGAATCTTCTACTCCAATCATCATTATCACCATGTCAGATGCTCTCATTTTTTTCTCGCATAAAAATCACTGTTTCGAATTGGAAGCATATTCTGTCCTGTGTATGAAATGAAACGGAAATCACCGTTCTGTTTAGCTATTCATTGCTACTGACTTTTATTATTATGTCGTGTAGGTATTTATTGTTGGTTTGCAATATTGTGTAGTGTTTATGTGTGTGTGTGTGTGAACTGTGAAGCAATGTGACTGATGATGATTATGGTAGCGAAGTATATTATAATATGTCTGTTTTTTGTGGTTTCGAATGTGAATTTGCAACGGTCTACCTTACTTTTTCGTCCTTTCTGGATTTCTATTTATTTATGCATGCACATAAATCTCCATACAATAATGTATGTAGGCCCTACCTACTACCTACGCCGTGTTAATTCTCAATGCAATTATAGGTTCCGTTAATTTTACTCAAAAACAGAACACAGCGTCATCGTCACAGCATTCGATTCCAACACATGAAAAAAAACGTTCTCTAAAACTTACGTTTTATAAATGGATATAATATTTATATGGGCGACAATTATGCTAATTAAGTGATGTCGTGCATAGTGCGTCTTCCTCTCTTTCTCTCTCCCCAGCATAAAAATTTTGCATATTGATCCATTTTCGCACATGAGAGGCTCATATAAATATATTACAAGTTTACAATCAATGAATGAATGGATTTTCATCACAGCGTTTAATCAGCAATGCATAAACTTGGATTTTGTTTATTTTTTTATTCCTACATACATACTTTTCTCTGTAATTAATGATCATGATATTGACAGTTATACTATGCCTGGCTTCAAGAGAGAATAATAAATGAAGGTCTGAATACATGAATTTTGAAATTAAATATCAACATGAAAATACCTTGTCGCAAAACTATTTTTGATCTACTTTTACTTTGCCCAGTCACGCGCAGAATAATCTGTCTTTTCTAGTCCCATTTTCTCTACTGAGATGGAAGGTAAAACACAAATTAATTAGACAGCATGTCTACCATGCTCAAGTAAATGCTAGCTAAATTTCGATTCCTTCTGATTTGCTGAGTTACATTAATTTTGACAACTAAAACGGTCAGGTAGCCAGGCAAAGATACAACTTCCCACATTAATTATTTTTGAGATACAAAACCAGTAGTACCATACCATCATCATCAATGATAATCTCAATGAAGTGGATCTTTCTGAAGTTTAACGAACTTTCTGGCCATCTCGTGAGGAAAAAAATGTAAAAAATAAATGAAAAAAAAAAACTTATTTACCGATTCAGCAATTTTTGCTACGGCTACTACCAGTACACAAGTGTATTGGTTTTGTTAGAGGAGTGAAATGGTCGGATGAACTAGTAGAACGTTTACAAAGTTTAGCCTCTTTCCTGCCCAAATGTATGTACATTATCCTCTTTAGTTGTTGTTGGAATTGGCAAAAAATGTTGACATGGTGCTTATTCACTCAGAGTCAATCTGTAATCATGATGACATTCCGCTAAAAATATCGAGGACAAAAAATGGCTGAACTAAAACGCGAGACGATATCGACGGATGAGGATTGCATGCAACAAACCAACCGTCATCCATTTATTTTTATTTTTTTTATTCGTGTGATTCCCTTTTTCTAGACTTGTTTTGGTGGAGAAAAAGGTCTATGAAACCTTAATATATGTACAATAGTAGAGATGTACTAGTTCTTTGGTTTGATTGAGTAGCTTTACCAACATTAATAATGCATAAACGAAGAGGAAACGTGGAAACGTAGATAGTAGTAGGTACATATCTGATCTGACTGCCTGCACTCATGAACAAACACCAGCATGTAGAACGTTTAAATAACTTTGTGCAACGCTGTTCTGATCTCGAACAATGATACTTTTGTGCAAATGTATACAAATCCAGTGACGACGACGATGACAAAAGAGAGAGAGAGAGAAAAAAAACTGTCAATGTCCTTCCATTCTATTTTCTATTGTTTGGAGCAAAAGCCAATGAGATACGCAGCAGCAGCAGCAGTAGCACTGTAAGATAATATAGTTCAGCGAGTTTTGGAGCATATAAATTTTAAAAAAGCGTTGTCATCATCACGAATTTCCCTCGAATAACGAATAACCCCTTCCAACCGCATCCATGGTTCCGATCATAAAAATTGGCTATAATAAAAAAGTAAATCATATTTCCAGCAATAAAGCATTACACGTTATTGTTATGGGTACACTTTTACTCATTGCGTTTCCTGTTGCTCCCACTTTAAGGACAAGGAAATCGAGAAATTCAGGCGGAAATAGTCCGTACTTTGACACAAAATATATGCATACATGTTCTCAAATTCCTTGTAGCAGCAATTTTGCTACGTCTTCCATGTAAATCAATGCATACATCTTTAAAGCTTAAACATGAGCAAGTTACAAGCCTGCTATAGAGATTATCTTATTTAATCAATTTAGAAAACGATCCAATTAATTCACAATGCACTTTATATTTGTACTTGTAATAATGAGTACCATTTCGGTTTTCTAAGTATTTCATTTTCGATAACTTTGTAAAGGAGAGGCCACTTAATGAACTAGAATGATGTAACATTTCTGCTGTACGATGTCTAACCTTACAAAACAGCCCATTGAATGAACTAGACAAGTGTACTTATAAAATTAAATCGTCCGGTGGTGAGCCTTAGAGAGAATAATACAATATACATATTATAGGTATACACTCTGACTTTTGACAATTTGCTGTTGTATGTTGTACTCACACTCGTAATATACTTTTTGTTCTGGTTTCCAACCGGAAGTTAACCCGTCGTTGCTGGCATATAGGACGGTATACAAAATGAGAGATAACCAAGGCTTGTATGGGTTTTTTGTAGCATATATATGCATTTACGTGTCGTTGCAAAGGAAAAAGAAAGCTGTTATTGCTATGCTTAACAACAGAGTTCAAGATAAATATTTTTTTTTGCTTGAAACTTACAATGTAAGCAATGCTTCTTCTTTGCAAGCTTCCTCATGGGAGGACTTAAATGCAGTTCGCAACAAAAATATGACAGATGTCTTGATGCTCATCAAATTCTGTTACAGTAACATTGAAAGAATCTGCTGAAGGGAAAAAAATATTGCCATTTTTAGAATGAGGTCTAATACTAGCCCAATAAAATGTCGTATTTAAATATTTACATTTGCAAGAAGCTGCTTTCAAAAAATTGCCCAAATGCATGACACGATAGTTGTATAGACATTCATTTTCCAGGTTAAATGTGTGGGAGTACCTGAAGTATGCAAATCAAATATTAAAAGGAAAGATTGAAGCATTAATGACACTGTGGTAATGATGGCTGAAATAATGATGATGCACGTCATCATTCGTCATCGTAAATAGCCCAACCTGTTTCCTGATTAGAACGCATACAATTACATTTGTAAAGTAGTCACAAGCAGGCTTATAGTTTTATGAAGTTTAAAAAAGTAGCCACACCCAGTGGGTAGCCAATGAATTTTACACAAGGGAAAATCCATGTGCTGCTTTAACTCGCATTTTACAATGGTATTTTTATGTGCCTCTCTGTCCATTTGATCAAGAGAATAGGTTATCACAGTGAAAAAAACTGCAATGACGATGCACTTTTTTGATAGTTTTTAGCAAGCATTTTTTTAAAAAAAAGTAATGCAGTAATTTAATTAATACGTCGTAGAAATAGATTGATTTCAAAATATGGCAAGTTAAAACACTCCAAAACTGTCAAACAAATAATGTACCACATGCAACATCACACACACCAGAGTTGTCAGGAGCCGCCGTCATATACGGTTTTTAGAACAATTATTCTCTAAAAAGAATGTATTTCATTGCATATTGCAATGAAAGAGACGTGACATGCTTGCAAATTCTATAAATCCATCGACCCTGTTTCGTGCAAATGTACGCACATGAGGAGGAAGCAGCATTTTGATATGAGTTTTGAATACTAGTTCTATGGAGACAAAATCAACTCTTGAAAACTTAACCTTTTCATAACGACACACTCATTTTATTCACTGACGATTGTATGATTGTAATAGAGTTCATTTTATGTGGATGCAATCAGACTGTGCAAAATGCATCCATACGTTGCCATCAATTTGATCCGCCTTCATAATGCAACAGTGTATTAGGTCCACACACATAGTCCAGTTTTGACGACATGTACTGCAACAGGCATAAAACAGCATTAACGCCACACTGAATCTATGTATTGCGATTATTCTAATGTACACGCCTCACATTAAACCAAGGGAGCACGTTCCCCTAAAAATGCATGATAATTCGATGAAGAGAGCTAACAATTGCTGCGTTCATGCTCCTTGCGAATTTTAATTTTTCATGGAATTCATTAAACTGTCATGTCAGTTTTCATAGGTATTTGATTCTGGAAAGAGTTGAATGTAGAGACCGCTTCCAAGTTCCGAAGGGGATATAAAACTACTTATTTTTTAAAAAGTTTTTCTCGCCTTTTTACCTCCAAGATTTCTCTTTTCAATTATTTGCATGCTTGGATTTTTTTATCCAGGAAATTTACAACATTTAGTTTGATCGTGTAGACATTACATACAAAACTTGAATGACTGGTACTACGTGGATTACGCTTGTAAGGACAAGGCAAAGCTTCCTTTTCATTTATTTTCATCCCTTTCATAGCTAGCACATCTCTGACCCTTGATTTGGCTATAAACTTAACTATAATATTAATTAATGAGCTGCTTGTTTTATTTGGAACTGTATGTGATATCATTATTTTCAATGCTAATGCTTTTTTTGCGCGAGTATTATTGTAACGACTATTGTTAGTATCGTATATTATTACTACTATTACCAATAAACAGTTGTTACCAGTTTATAACCATTGCTGTTTTTTTTCTAAACTTTACAGGGTCGGCCTTTCGGCCATCCGCCTCTTGTAGTGACCTTCGGATGTATTGTTCTAGTAGTTGCAGTGATATTTCCTAGTTATGTACAAGGTAAACATTCTAAAATTTTCATTCAAATGTAGTCAATACTACCTGTATATTATACAGCTCATATTCTATTTAAATCAACATTTCCAAAATGGATTTCGTTCCAAAACATGGAGATTGAGCTTGTTGGTATAGTTTACAAAAATTTATAACCTACAGTGGTGGTATTTTCAGAAATCAAAGTATATACTGCGCTGTTGTAATGGCCTTTTTACTACAAAACTTCCGCAATTTTTTTGGTTCAATTTTATTACAACAGTGTTGAATGCAACATTTTGATTGATAAGAATCTATCTAGGAAAAATATACAAAAAATTTATCGTCAACTGTTGTCTGCAACGAAAGTGACCTTGATGTACGACAAGCTAATAAATTTTGCAAATAATGGCAGGGATTCAAACCATCAAAACTATATCTATGATAATGATGATCATGTAGTGTATTACCTTTGTACTTTAAAGAAGCCCAAATCTACTGTGGTTTCTATGTAAAAAGATAAAATAGTAATAATATAACAGTTCCTTACATCTTGTACCTTTTGTGTCCTTCCAATTTTATATCTTCTTTTGATCTTTTACACGCCTTATTGATTTCCATTCCTGTCATCTTCTTGTTTTTTGGAACTTTTGTCCTCACTGCAGTTCTGGCTTATGAAAATACTAAACCACAAAGGAGTAGGTTCATTTGTTGAAAATTTGAAATTCAATCTAAAAGACAAGTGAAAGGATTATCGAATGACTTCATTTCTCGTTACAAAGCTCTCCAAGTCTCTCCCCAATCGCCAAGCATATCATCATCATCATCATCACCACCATTTATTTTCATGTTTGTTCAGGTCAATGTTTCGGTGGAGTAGAGACGTACGAAAAGACAACAGGGATGGCGCTATCTGATGGGGATCCTCAAGGTCTACTTCACCAGCCTGGAGCAGCAGTTACAAGAGATTGTACTGCAGTGTGTAGGCAAAGTCCTGCTTGTAAAGCTTTCAGTGTCGGTACGTACGCTATTATTTATTGCTATTTGCTACAAGGCTTGTAGTACAAGCAATGGGATAATAATAATAGTAATAATAATAATGCTTGACTTTCCTTGCTTATATTTTGAAAGTTCCATTTACCTTTACAATAATTCAGTTTTGCAAACATGTCAGTTCTCTTGTCTTGAACAAGAAAAAAAATCATTTCCAGTTTCCCTTTTGGAAATGGCAATAATATTAAAATAGAACGTGTAGGGAATAGTAATGCGACATGAAGCTGACAACTGATTGCAAGTTTATTAGAAAAACTGATGATATAATACAAAACCATGATTGGTATTAAAAGAAAGTTTGCTGTGTTGACAGATTATGACAAGTCAAGATGTGATTCGTATGAGAAGGACTCGGTAGGCCGACGGGATAAATTGAGAGAGGATCCTAGAGCAAACTTTTTTGAAAAGGTTTGCTTTAAAGGAGGTAAATAGGAAATTGGATGGATGAACAAAATATAAATTATTTTCATTAAAGTTTCTCTTCCTTGTTGTGGTCCATCATTTGCAGTCACAAACTTTCAACAAATGTGTGGAGACCGATTGTGGGCGTTTGAGCGTGTGGTAGGAGCTTTTCTTGAAGGGTTTGACGACAAGGAGGAACGCTCAGTACAAAGTAAAACAGACTGTGAAAAGATGTGCCTAATGGAAACTGAGTTTGTTTGTCGGTGTGTGGTAGATACATATAATCTAATCTAATAATAATGCAATGCGAAAAAGAGAAAATTGCTTTTCTCTCTCGTCAACAATTGTCTGTGCCTACTTTGGGATTGTTATGTCATCTCCTTATTTTTATTTGCTCTTGTAATCAGGTCAGCGGAATATGATGAATCACTTAAAGTATGTCGTCTCAGCAGGGAAGACCGAAGAACACAACCTAGTGCATTTAGACGACAGCATGGTGTCACCGTGGATTATCTGGAGAATCAATGCGTGAAACGTAGAAACAAACACATTTATTTTTTTATCGTCATATGTGCCAGTCATGGCAAATACGATGGATTCATGTTTTCTCAATTTACTTGCATCTTCCTGTCAATTATAATGTAATAACTTATATTGATAACAATTGTCTTTGCATGTGCGCTTTCCATAGAATTACCAGACTGTCGATATACTTCCCGTCAAGATGTATCTGTCATCTCAATGGATGAGTTGCAATATGCTGCATCTCGTGAGGACTGTCAAACACTTTGCGATCTCGTAAGTCATCAACTCAACAAGAAGAAATAACAAAATAACTAGATAATATGTAACTGCTTGAAATGTAAATAGTATCGAATGAACACTATGCAGTCAATCAAAATGCATACAATTCTTGGTAACAGCAGGCACCTCAGTATTAAATACAAATAGCGCAATATGTAACAATATTTTGTAAATTTTCATACGACCATATATATAAATTTTAAAAAAACATGGAAATGATATAGAGTGTTTAATGGGAATGACCAAGATGCTTCATTGATATTGCAAGTCATTGAAAAGAGAAGAAACATAATCCACTTTCTTAGCAACTAGGCAATATTTTTCTGAATCCTTGAGAAAATTGAGTGGCTTTTCTCCTCCATTTTCATTTGCCATTCCATTGTTCCGTTATTGGAGGTCACCCAGTCACCCGACATTGCCAAATATTTTTGTAGATTATTTAAGCTGTTATCTTTCAATTGGATTAGTCTTGCCCGGCATCGATGATGATGATGATGACGGGTAAAGACCACATGTTTCATTTAGTGATGGTATTTCACAAAACTAATCAAAGCAATATTTCATCGGGTTGCACTACTTTCTCTGCCATGGTTGAAGAAAGAGGACCTTTATGTATGTACATTTGTGGTGGTAACTTATATGTATTCTTTCAGCAATTCAATATGAGTATAATTGTGGTTATGTTAAAGGCTCGAGGATTTAGCTGTCGTTCCACATCTTTTGCTGCTGATGAGAATCGTTGTTATTTGAGTGCCGATGACTCGGTGAGCTTGATGGGTGCTCCGTTACCACACAAAAGGGGTGCTGTGTTCTCAGAAAAGCAGTGTTCAGTCAGTAAGTTCAACAATGAGAGAAAATAATGGATGAATAGAGCTACTCAGATCACATCTTTCTTTTACTTCAATGCACATTGCGCACACATGTTGTTACAAGATTCTTCATAGCACAATAAAATATTTTTATATTCTAACTCATTTTTTTTCCCTTCTATTTCTTGATTAACCCTTTCCGCTCTCAATTGAGCAGACCATTGTGAAGATGGCTTATTCACCTTTGAGAAGGTAACAGGTCATTTTCTCCGCACTGCCAAGCAGGAGCCCATAAGTCTGAATGTGAATGCACCTGGTGTCACAATGGAATGTGTAGAAAGATGTCGAGACGCTGGTGCGGATTGCCCTGCTTTTGTAGTAGATCATTCTGCCATGCGGTGCTTCAAACTGGACAGGAATACACAGGGTCGTGGTGAGGAGCTGACAAGACGTGAAGGGCAAAATTATTTTGAAAAGATTTGTCTCCGAGGTAATATTAAAAAATAAGCCTTTGATCCGTAAATACACGCATTCATATAAAAATGTAAATATATCATGATCAAATATGAAATGTGCGAGAGAATTTTTATTCCCATAATTAGCTTTTCTTACACGCACAGTGTCAGTTACCATTGTATGCAATTTTTTTGAAAACTTCATACGCTATTATCAATAGGCAACACCCGTGGTTGTCGTGGACGTGCTTGGGCGTTCGAACGAAGACCTGGAAGGGAGCTTAGAGGGCATGATGATCTTGTCATTCATCGTGTTCCCAGTAGGCGCAGTTGTGAAGAAAAATGCTTGGTTGAAACTAGATTTGTCTGCAGATCGGCAGAGTATCACACAGAGGTACTATATCTTTTTAATACGTATTGATAACAATCTTAACATTAGTTAAACCAACGAAATGTCAGCCTACCGACGGATATGATATGAGTCAAGAAAAAGAGACAAATATAATATGAAATGTAAAAAAAAGTTATGATCAATGGTATCTGGTATGGCATGCTGGCTTAATACGAAACCATCAACTGTCTCTACTCTTTGCTGATTCTATCGAGCACTATCATTCCAAAAAAAATCATTTTCTTATTCTTTTTATATTTTTCGTTTCCTTATTTTTTTATTACAACTCAACGTAGACCACTGAATGTCGGTTGAGCAGAGAGGATCGAAGAACCAGACCGAGTGAATTTGTCGAGGCTCCTATGCATATAGAATATTTGGAAAATCAGTGCATTGAACGTAAGTACCTACCTATAACTTGTGTATTTGCTTGAACGGAAATAGATAGTGGTTATATGGAAGGAAGGATGATGATGCGTAGAAGTAAAAGTAAAATTGGGGCAGCGTGAGACTCCAAACGGCAAGCTCATTTCTAAACAGACAAGCTTGAAACATGCAAAGAACGTTACTCATTGTATTTTCACTTCTTTTCACCGAAGTGAATAAAAGAGTCATCATGTTTTGTTTCTTTTGATAATCCCTTTACAATTGCAAGTGTTTTATCAATATCAGCCCATGTAGCTTTTCTCTCTTGCCGTTGTTGCAAACAATGAACAATAACGAGCGAATCTCATTTGTATCAACTCGTAGTTTTTTTTACTATGTAATACGTGGCGAAATAAAACGGTCGATGCTTTATTCTTTTCCAATCCTTGTTTTTCAACTTTCAACCGTAAAGAAAGATATACATAGTATAATAAAATCAAAAGGAGAGGAGCAGGTGTGCGGTATTATAAATATGAATGAGCAGTGCTGAAACGACGAATATCATTATGATCATGGTGATCGTCATAAACATGAATGTGTGAAAAAATATACATTCTATTTTTTTTCCTAGAAACTAACCGCAAAAGAGAAAGAGAAAGGTTGATGTTTGATGATTCATCATTTTGATTGATTACTGTGTTGTTGCACCGCTTTTACTTCTACCACCCAACATTGCATACATGTTATACGACGATCATGATGTATCAATTATTATTATTTTTACCAAAGGATGAAGGAGTAAGGGTTGTTCAATCCATTCTACATGTATGTGTGTAATGTAATGCGTTATTTTTTTAAATACAGCGGATAGACGATGCTCGTTTGACACGATACCTGATTCCATTCCAAAGTACTTGGATACTGTTATTAACGGGATTACTAGTGAAGGGGAATGTAGTGTTCGATGCAACTCACTAAGGGACTTTGTCTGCCGCTCATACTCCTTCTACGGGACAGCTTCTCAGTGTTTCATTTCCGGTGATGATCGAGGTATTATAATTTATAATTTGATGATGATCATGATTCCAGCTTTGCTTGAACATGTTTTGTCCCCCTTCATCATAAACGATTTACGCTTGTATTGCTCTTTCGTTTTCTGATGCCGTTATTACATATCATCTATGCTGTTTGCTATATATAATTTTCCAGCGTCTGGAGGAGAAGAGGCTGTGCAAAAGCGACCTGCGACAACATACTACGAGAGAAATTGTAAAGGTGTCAACTTCAGTCCAGGAACTGGACCTATTAATGTACCTCCTGGTATTCCTGATAGACCGCCGCTGACGGGAAATTTTGGAAATAGTATCGATGATAGGAATCCTCGTCCTGTGGCTACTGATACGCAGCGTAATTTATTGAAATGGATTATGTAGCTTAATTAATGAAAACTGTCAGAAGTGTGACAGTAATGAAGACAACGTTGATGATACAATTAAATTTGATAATGTCAATGATGTTTCTGCACGTTCACAGTTGGAAGATGTGCAATCGGTCGAATGACGTATGAAAAGGTATCGGGTTATGAGCTGGATCGCGGTCACAGTTATATTTTGTACCGAGACGCTGTCCGTGGGATCTCTGACCGCTGTGCTCGCCGATGTCAAAGTGACATCAAGTGTCATGCTTTCAATTTGGACTACAATAGGAATGAATGCTCTGCGTTAGAATTTGGAAATGATGAGGTGCGCTATGACTTGAGAAAATCTTCTGGAGTTGCATACTTTGAAGGAATCTGTTTGAGAGGTGAGCGATAAAAAGATTAACTTTGGTTATTTACATATTATATAGCCAGTGGATACTAAAGTGATCGATGAATGCAACGACTTGTAAAACAAACCATATAACATTGTTTCCGCTATAATAAAGGGGGCGGTTGTGGTCTGCTTTGGACATTTGAGAGGATTCCCAACTATCAGTTGAGAGGATTTGACAGGGAAGTGTATCGGGATGTAGGTAAAACCCAGTGTGAAGACCGTTGCTTAGAGGAACGAAGATTCATATGTCGATCTGTCACCTACGACTGGAGAAAGCGAGAGTGTAGATTGAGTACAGAGGATCGAAACACACAGGCGAGAGGGTTTATTCCATCTCTTGAAACAGATTATTTGGAAAATCAATGTGCTCCACGTAAGTGACAAGGTTACTATGTGACAAGTCATGATGATGCCATTTTCTGTTGATGACTGTCGAGTACATTAATACGAAAAATTGTAAAGCGAAAATGAAACGACGGCTACTATAGTACAATGATTTTATTTTGCAGAGGCGAGAAAATGTAATTACAAGACGGCTCAGAGGGACCGATATCTGATTTATGTGGACAAAGCAGAACCAGCAGTAAATGAGGGCATATGTCAACGAGCCTGTGACAAGGAGAGGGACTTCAACTGTCGTTCATTCTCTTTCTTGACTCAGGTCTGTCACTCAGAACCTACTCCAGTGGCTGTGGTTATTATTATGCATTGCTACAACTGAGACATTAGCACAATTTAAGTTGATGACAACAAATATTTTTCTTCTTATAGACTTCCACTCAGACCCCAACGCAGAGTGTTTGTTTACTGAGCGGTGATACAGCCGACATTGCTGCTCCCAATGCTTTTCAAGTTCAACCTGGAGCATCCTACATGGAAAGAGAATGTGATCCGCGAAGTATTCCTGGGGAAGGAGGCTCCCGTTATCCTGGAGGTGAACCTCCTCGCTATCCTCCCAGTTCAGATCCTTATCCTGCTGACCCTCGGCCATATCCTCCGACT